>JAVIAB010000125.1:57228763-57446263 GCA_032433765.1 Megaustenia siamemsis | reverse complement strand
GACAGAAGGAGGTTACAGCCTCACTACTCGACGACAGAAGGAGGTTACAGCCTCACTACTCGACGACAGAAGGAGGTTACAGCCTCACTACTCGACGACAGAAGGAGGTTACAGCCTCACTACTCGACGACAGAAGGAGGTTACAGCCTCACTACTCGACGACAGAAGGAGGTTACAGCCTCACTACTCGACGACAGAAGGAGGTTACAGCCTCACTACTCGACGACAGAAGGAGGTTACAGCCTCACTACTCGACGACAGAAGGAGGTTACAGCCTCACTACTCGACGACAGAAGGAGGTTACAGCCTCACTACTCGACGACAGAAGGAGGTTACAGCCTCACTACTCGACGACAGAAGGAGGTTACAGCCTCACTACTCGACGACAGAAGGAGGTTACAGCCTCACTACTCGACGACAGAAGGAGGTTACAGCCTCACTACTCGACGACAGAAGGAGGTTACAGCCTCACTACTCGACGACAGAAGGAGGTTACAGCCACGAAGTAAGCGCGAAGAGAAAAATTTCCACCGCCTGAGGCGAAATTCGAATCAGAGACCTTCTTGTCCACAGGCCGATGTTTTACTACTAGACCGCCCAGCCCTTCCTTTCCCGGAACTAGAACCAATGCCAGACAGTAAAAGAATGAATCTGTGTCGAAGATTTTCGCAAAAAATTCTTCAATCTTGTAGCCTGTATGTAATCATATGTGAGAGATATACGTCAACAGAAACACCTCACATTGATATGCTCAGTGCCTCTAGAAAATCTGGAGACCACATATTAGTCTATTCTCAATATGAGTAGAAAATTAAGCTTTGGTTTAATAATATCTACAATTCTGCCGAATGACAATTAATGTGTTAAAATGTAGAACCATGGGCTATAATTTAGCAGTCATTGTTGTATTAAATTCTTCTTGTTTCTTCTACTTTTTCATGTTTCTTCATCTTGTTTCTTCTTCTTCTTCTTCCTTTGAACTCAAATGTGGAACACAGGCTTTCCACAAATATTTTCCACGTCATCCTAATTAGTTTTGTTCTCCAGATCACTCCATGTCATTCCCTTCTTAGTCATCTCTGTGCCCACTTTTCTTCTTCAAATATACAATAGACCGCTCGTTTGTCTTTCGAATTTATGGAGTTTTTGCACTTAAACAGTATCACCAGTATGTAAGAGACAACCCCATGCCCAACATTCTTAGTCACCTCTTGGGTCAACTCTGGTAGGACAACGCCAGTATGGTCCTCTTTCCGTGGCAATGATAACTGACGATATATATTTATAAACTAACTGTCGTTTTTTTTCTTTCATCATCATCGTCATCGTCATCAAGTACTGGGCCTGCTGACGTAGGTGATCATGTCTTTCCAAAACTTTCGATCTCGACAGTTATTTATCATTTCTGTTGTTGACCGTCTACCAAGCCATTCTCTCAAGCTGTCTGGTATTTTTTTTCTCTTTGTTTCCCTCTATCTCTTCGTCCCTCAATTTTCCCAGTTGTTACAATATATTCCAGTTGTTTCTTTTATAATAAAATAAAATAATATTCTGTCGTTGTATTCTTAACCATTCATATTTAATCATTGGGTCCGTTCTTTACAAGTGATAATTTGAGATTCTTGAACATTTGCCTTCTCCACTTCGAAGATTAACAGCAAGGTTTGTGTCCCCTGACTTACCAAACACTGTGACATGTTATTTGTCTGTCGCCTGTTTGTATTCATCAGCCCATGGAAATCTTCCCATTAAAAGTATCTTATTTATAGTGTTTGTCCCCGTTGTATGTCCAAGATAATTAAATAAACAACCATGTCATTTTTAATAAATCTTATATATATGTATATATAAGAAGAATCTTATATATACATATATATATAAGATATATAGTATATATATATATTTATATAATATATATATATATATATATATATGGGAGCGCGGTAGCTCAGTTGTTAGTGAACTGGACTACAAGGGACAAGAGGTAGGGTTCGATCCCAACCGACGGCTTCCGGTTCACCCAGCCCTTAATGGGTACCGGATTTTTTTCTGGGAAAGTAAAGCGGCATGGGCGTAATACCGACCACATTACCCCAAAAATCATGGGCCGAAGGTCTGTAAAATCTATGGTCACTAACACCATATTCCCTATACGCCACTTGGCGTGACGGGGTTACTTTACTGATATATATATATATATATAGACATTTTTATTTGTATAATCTGATTTTGTTCAATTCTCCTTTTGATATGCTAATTTGTGATGCTTCAGACCTTGTTCTTTCATGCAGTCCTTAACCATTTTTCTAATTCTTGTCTTTTTATAGGTTTAATTTTGGCAACTGCCAGAAGCGGCGGGCGAAAAGTGTCAAGGCTTCAGGATCATTGTAGATTTATTATTTCAACAGATACGACCAGAGCAACAGCTCGTGAGGTGGGACTGCATTTATCAACAGCCATTGTTGACGGAGTGGGAACATTCTCCTTTTTTCTATCTGCTGTCATGGAATAATGTCAAAGGCGTATCTAAAACGAACTCACTAAGATTCAGAAAACACCATTTAGTGCATAACATATTAAGTATCTACAACGGAGACTGCAGCTATTTTTATAAATATTTAGATAAAACATATTCTCAATTTTAACAATAATCTTCATGAACATATACTTCAAGTAACATTATTAGATTGCTTTCCAACTAAATAGTGTTGATATTATATATTTATATACCTCTCGACAGAGTCGCCACAAAAGCTCTTCGCTAAAGTCTCGTACAGACAGTATCTCGCTAAAGATCTCAGGAGAATATATCATCGTTAAAGTCGCCACTTTAAAATGACATCTCGGTAAAGATTCACCACTTTAAGATGTCATCTTATTAAGAGTCACCATTTTAAGATATCACATCCCCAAAGAGTTTCCAATTTAAGATCTCACTTCGCTAAAGGTTACTAAGGTACATTCTCTCTAAAAGAGCACCATCTGCAGCATCCCCTCGTTAACGAGTCACTATCTTATTTTACCTCTTCGTCTGAGAGTCATTTTTAAGGTTAATTTCTCGTCAAACAGTCACAATCTTAAAATACATCATCAGCTAAGAATCAGCATATGAAAATAGCATACAAACAAACAAGTTAATAATTACAATAACAAAGCTGGTGATTTATGTTTATATTGTTTCCATAGCATATATTCTAATTATGTGCAACCTCAAAATATTAATAAATGCTGAATAATATAACATTTCCGCAGGATGTGGCTAATATTATCATGCATCAAAATGTGTAAGTGGAGCGTATTTCAGACTATGAGAATATAACATCGTCAGAATTTAACTATGCTCAGAGTTACAGCGCGGTAATCTGGGACGTGCAGAGCCAACATTCTGACAGAAACGAAATTTACACAGGAAAGTTATCACGGCGATGTCAAATTAATATATATTTTTAAAAAGTAATAAATTGCGCATATTTACATGAACTAGGGGAGTTAATTAAAGCCCACAGCTTAGTGTATTTGCAAGCGTGAACAGTTCTCAGAGATTGAAAACGTTACAGGACAGGCTAAACGCGGCTCATCTCGTTTACTGAAAATTTTTGTTTCATTTTCAGTCAGCGAACGTCCTGTTGTGTGTAGCTAATTCATACGTGCTTGTTTTCTACGTGTGGATTATTACAAGTCTCTGTGACAGAACTATAATTCAAACACTTTTCGGATTAATGCTGAAGGTGTACCAACACTTTGAACATAATTTGATTATTCTGTTTGTTTCTGGAAGCTTTATTTACATTATGCGTGGTGCATTGACGTCAAGAAAGTAAACTAGTGAAATAAGATAATACCTTGTTTATTTTCACGAAATGTTTCTGTGATGCAAAGATAAGCTCATTATCAAATTGCCGAGAACTTTCTGCAATTTCACAAGAATCAAGTGGCTACTTTAAGAAGCAAACAACTCTAGAAATTGGAACATTCAATACTGTGTATGATCCGACTTCCTTAAATAATGGGAGAAATAGGAAAAATTGCCTTATGGGCTTTTGTATATATTTCTATTTGGACAGTGTGTACAGCCAGATTTCGTGTCACATATTTCAACGAAGTTCAAAAGAACGGATATCGAAATGGATTTCATTCATCAGACGAAATAACTCGATGGATGGTCCATCCAAGGACACACACATCGAAAAGTTCAGCGGAAACATCTCAGGCACTTGTTATCGATCCATCCAAAGAAATCTATGGCGCAAAGTCTATTCTGATAACAAACGCTGACAGCAACAAGAACTATCCTCCAGCACCGATCAATTCTGACACTGCTATGTCAGGTAGTTCTGCAAATATACAACATATAGAGAAGCCACTTTATGATTTTGAGCAAAAAAGAAATCATTTTATAAACTCGAAAGATGTCAGAGCAATGTCTAAACCAGAGGACGGAATCGATCTATTTTTAGCTACCTCGAACACTGAGAAAGTAGTTCCTGAACACCATACATTGAATGTTTTACCTCCAGGGGCAGATAAGACAACGCATCAGAATAAGGAATCAAGCATAACTCAGTCTAAAACTCTTGGAGATCATATATCAGGTAATAAGATTGTAGCGCGTTCACTTAATGAGTTAATATCAAGGAATGTAACCATTCCTGCAGTTGTTCCTTTATTGGAGGCTGAACATTTTAAAGAAATTGAAAGGAAGGGGCTGAAAGTGTATAACAAATTTGACCTCGTGGAAGAGAAAACAGTGTGGGGAAAACAACTGAAGTATTTGAAAACTGGCATTGTTATGAAAGAAATAGAAGGAATGTCCAAGATGAACATCTGTCTATAGCTGAAAAGGAAAAGATAAATGAGAATACTCAAGAAGAAAATGTGCCTGCGGCAGAAAGAGAAAAAGCAAACAAAAATAACCAAGATGAATATTCGTTTGTGAAAACAAACGAAAAAGTAACAGAAAATGAAATCGTTACGGAGCACAGTTTGGATCATCTCGTCACTGACAATGAAGTTGCTGATGCACATATTACCGATGAACACAAAATGGAGTCTTCTGTCAACACTAACAGTAAAACTTCTGATGTTACAGATCACATTACTGATACAAAAAATGATGAAGGTAGCAAAGTAAACGATGATAACCTGGCTGACTCTAACGTAGATGAGAGCATTCTAGAAAATAAAGATACTAATGACCACACACAAGCCACACACTCAAGTTTATCATTGCACCTGGAGAACAGACACACAACGGAAGCGGAAACTGTTAGCACAACATCGAATATAAGTCAAGGGGACGCAACTCAACCAACCATTTTCACAAATAGTTTGGATACAAACACCAGATTTCTAAACACTATTGATGACGCGGGGCATGTTTCTTCCGATGTTCCGTCTTTAGTGGAGAGTACCGCACAAACCACTATCCCAGTTTCGCTGAGTATAGACAATACCCAGAGTGTTTTTACCAACAGTGTTAGCCATGGTTCTTTATCTTCAGTAATGGTGTCTGTGGATTCTCAATATCAGGAAAACACGAAACTTTCTGAAATAACAACTGCAAGTTTTGATAAGCGTGATCTGTACTCAGAGAATCTTGATTCAGAAACTAGCACTTTGACTGTTCAATCAGGATCCATTTCCAGTGACCCAGCCCACATTAATCTGAACGCAGATGCCATCACATCTACACCTATCATCACAGTGACAACAGATGCACACACAACAGAAGATAATAGTCCGGATGATCATATAACAAATGTGGATACGAAAGATACAACAGATTTCGATATAGCAAATGTTCATACACACAATGTCTATACAACGGAGGTACCTATAAATGATCTCAATGGAACACTTATCGATTCAGCTGATGTGGATGCAAAAGATACTCATATATCCGATCAGAAAATAACATATGCCTATATAAATGATATTCAAACAACACGTGCTCATATAATAGGTGTCGATGACAGGCATATCTATACAACAGATACCGATGCAACAAATATTCACACAACAGTATCTCAAACAACAGATACCGATGCAACAAATATTCACACAATAGTATCTCAAACAACAGATACCGATGTAACAAATATTCACACAACAGTATCTCAAACAACAGATACCGATGTAACAAATATTCACACACTAGTATATCAAACAACAGATCTCGATACCACAGATGTTCACACAACTACTACCAATACACAAATGGAACATGAGTCTACTTCATCAGAGTTAAGTTCAGGATCAAACCACATCTCTACTAGCATTGATCTCTTGGACACTACCGCCTTGACTACGCCTTCTGTGAATGCCAGCGCTAGCCAGCGAATCCCTGATCTCGATCAGAAAACTGATCCTTTTGCCACAAAACTCCCAGAATCAGACATTGATCCTGACAATGGCAGTGTTTCTGTAACAAGCTCAGAGGAAGATAAATTTCCTCTCTCTGTGCCAAAATTGGAATGGGGGATGAATAACGAGACGTGGCATTATGCTTTGGAGATTCATATCTACGCGTTTGGAAGTCTGTTCGGACTGCTAGGGCTTTACTCAGTGATGAGCTTTATTAGGCTGTCATGGATCCATTGTTTGTTCCCCAAAGGGTATTTCCTATCAGTACACGCCCTCCTGGTACTTGTGTGCAGCACTAGATCCTTCTATCTGTTGTATGACGGATATGGCGCAGTGATACCTTACATGCAAGCTTAGGTCATTTTTTGTATAGTGTTTCCTTCCCTTGTATGACTTCAGCGTTTAGTCTTCTCTTCTACTCGATTCTGAGGACTACACACGTGCAGTTGGTCTCACCGTCGATTCAGAAGATACAAGTAAGTGATAACTCACACAGCTCATGATAATAAATGTAACATTTATTTATTTTGCTTTCCACTTAAAATGTATTTCTTTGTAAGTAAATGTAATATTACAATTATTAATTAGTTTAAGGGGAATGGTGCAGTTGAATGCATGATTTTTTAACAATAAGCCTAATGATCCATGTTACAAAAATCTTTCTAAAAGGTATACAAAGAAGGATTCAGAATAAAATCAATACTGAATTAGATGAGCAACAATTTGGATTTAGGAAAAATAGTAGGACAAAAGAAGCCATATTCTGCATGAGAACATTAATCGAAAAGTACATAGAAGTAAAGAAACCAATAAATGCCTGCTCCATAGACTACACCAAGCTTTTGATAGAATACACCACAAACAACTTATAGAATGCCTAAAAGAGATGCATCTAGATAACATGGACATATGACTAATATGTAATATATACTGGGAGCAAACAGCAGTAATAAAATATAACAAATAGAACGCTACATCCATTGATATAAAAAGAGGAGTAAGACAGGGATGCAACCTATCACCAAGCTTGTTTAATCTATACACTGAGCAAATCTTTAAAAACATCACAGAGATGCCAGGCCTACAAATTAATGGAAAGATAATCAATAACCTAAGATATGCTGATGATACTGTACTACTAGCAAAAAATCCTAAAGATCTACAACAATTATGTAATGAGATAAACATGACAAGCAAAAAATATGGACTAGATATGAATATCAAAAAGACTAAAACTATGATCATAAACAAAGAAAATACTCAAACCCCACAAGTGGATATCAAAATTGAAGGAATAGACCTGGAGACAGTTCGGAACTACAACTACATTGGACATACTATAACTCTCTCTCTCTCTCTCTCTCTCTCTCTCTCTCTCTGCGATCAGGACCCAATCAGAGTAGGATTCCAGCTCCTCACATGAACTCAGCTGTCAGGTTAGGTGTGTTACAAATAGAACATCACAATTAGAGTCTGCCAGATCCACTCTGATTGAACACCATTAAAAACGTTGCACTGTGTTCTGCGTCAGTGGCCCAGTGCATCCGATTTCAGCCAGCATTTTATTCAGGTTTGCTTTCCCTAGCCTTTGATTGTCCCCAATCTTCCTGCAAGGCAGCAGGTGATCTTTTCTGTAGGGGGATTCTGCCCTTAGATGGTCGGCCCCCCAGGTTTACGAGCACCATCTGCCCGAGTCACTAGAGGTGACTAACACAGACATGCACACACAAAGATATGAGATGTGACAAACACAGACATGCACATAGCGATACGAGGCATGACTAACACTGATTTACATCAAGATATATGACACATGACTAACATAAACATACACATAAAGATATGAGATATGACTGACATAGACATGCACCCACAAAGAAATTACACATGTCTAACATGGGCATACACACAAAGATATGAGATATGACCAACATAGATAGACACACACAATGATATGAGATGTGATTAGCATAGCCGTGCAAACACAAGGATATGAGATGTGACATACACAGGCATGCACACACAAAGATATGAGATATGTCTAACATAAACATACACACAGAGATATCACTAGCCCAAACACAAAGATATGACACATGACTAACACAGATTCACACTAAGATATGAGATATGACTAAACACATACACACACACTAAGATATGAGATATGACTAAACACATACACACACACTAAGATATGAGATATGACTAAACACATACACACTTAAAGATATGAGACATGATTAACACGGACACTCCAAGATATGAGATATGACTAACATGACACACGCCAAGATATGAGCCATGGCCAGCACACACACACACACACAAGCCAAGATATGAGCCAGTACTATAACCAGTGATGGAGAATGTAAGACTGAAATAAATAAAAGAATAGGAATGGCAAAAAAATAATTTTCATGCCATGAAGAACATACTAACATCAAACAAATAACACCAGGGCTAAAACTAAGAATATCAAAATGTTATATCTTCTCAACATTCTTATATGGTGCAGACACATGGACATTAGACAAGAAAACAGAACAGAGCATTGAAGCCTTTAAAGTGTGGATATATAGAAGAATAGGTAGAATTGGATGGAAGGAAAAGAAAACAAAAGATGAAGTTTTAAAACAAATAAAAATGAAAAACTACTAAACACAATTCAAACAAGACAAATACGATTTTTGGGCCATGTTAAAAGACACAACAGCCTACTAAAAGTAATATTGGAAGGGAAAATACAAAGTAAAAGAGGAAGAAGCAGACCAATACTAACATGGACGAGTAACATCAAAAGATGGTTAAATCAGCCTATGACAACCTGCACCATCAAAGCAAGAGACAGAGCAGAATAGCACTCCATGGTAGCCAACCTTCGGGCGGAGATGGCACTCGATGATGATGATGAATGAATTAGTTTTACAATAATAACTCACATCGATAATTACCTGATAATAATGATCGCCTGAACAATTGTTTACTTATATATCAACAGGTAGCACGGGATTAAAATGCATACATAGACAAGTCAATGTTTTTTTTTCTATGGGGGCTGGGGGGGGGTGAGTTAAAAACTATCGGGGACAGCACGGTGAGGGGGCAAAAGAATAGAGTCCCTGCTACCTGCCATGCATGTGTAAGAGGTCACTAAGGTGATGTGAAATAGTCGCCTGTGAGTCGAGTAGGACGTGCACTGAGCGACCCTGTCAACGGAAGTTCTCGATGCATTCCGGAATATGCTGCGATAAGTGGTGGAGCGGATATGGGAAATTCCTGACTGCAATGAAACTGATTCCATGGATAGAATAGAATTAAAAACTGAGACGGACCACCTCGTGGCGATTGCACTGCGTCCTTTATTCTACGATTCTATAAGCCGCCCCCCCCCCTTGTAAAACAACAAATGGGAAAATGCCCAAGGGATATTTTTTTGTTTCTTGGACACAAGGATTGATCAAAGTCGCATGCACTGACATATATAATAATTGAGAGAATTATTTCAGGGGAAGAGGTATGTTTACAACACTCGGAAAATAGTCACAAACAATCAACAACAGGAAAAAACCAAAGAAGAATTGATGGTCCGAAGCAGGATCGAACCCGTACTCCTCAGAACAGCGCCTTGTCACGGGAAATCGAACGCTAGAGCACACAGCCAATTCAGCTATCTAATATAATAGTAATAATTATATAATAATTGATACATGGCTAACACTATAGCAACGATAGCTTGCAAATATAATAATAAACACACGCATCTGTATCTCTCACGCATAATGATAACTTGCATATGCTATTCACGCATGTAATGTTTGTCTACACAGTGGTAATTTATATCACCATCATCATCAAGTACCATGCCTGCTGGTGTAGGTGATCATTTCCCTCCACAACTTTTGATCTCGACAGTTATTTGTCATTTTTGTTGTTGATCTTCTATCAAGCCATTCTCTTAAGCTGTCTGGTAATTTATATATGTGATGATAACTCAAGTCTGCAGAAAAATATAACTTATTATCTACGTTATAGTGTATGTATAGGTAAGTGCAGTTCTGTTTGTACGTGTATATAGACGTGTATACATGCATCTGTGTGTGTGTGTGTGTATACATATATTTGTGGGCCCTTAGATACTTTTAGACATTGTTAGTGTCTTTGCAGTTGAGGTAACCAAGACAGCTTCCCCCCCCCCCGCCCGCGTATTTATAGCTCCCTTCACCTGACCAGAGGGTATAATTACAGCTACACCCGTGTGACTATCTCTTTCCCATTTTTACCACGGTCCTCTACACAGGGAAGTCATTTTTCTTTAACCAGTTTCGATTATTTTGTGTTGGATGTTTCGTGACTAGTTAGCTATGTAGGGTTAATTTTATTTACTTACATATCTGTGTGTGCGTGTTGTTTGTTTGTTCCTGCAGAAGACCTATTGAGCCGAAACGTCGTTCAAATCTGTGTTGTCTACTAATCACGTAAAGCTTTTACCATACCATTTTTTCTATTTTTTTTTCAATTCTCCCTCACATTTAGCTTTACTGCATCGCAGTTTTACAGCTTCGCATTTGTATGCATTCATTTGCATTTTTTTTGCCTTAACCCCTATCTACGTTATTTTATGCTAGGATCATTATCACTGAGCTCCAGACATATCCATATGTGTTCTTCTCTTCTCAAAATACTGTGACCTACAAGGAGACCTCTAACCCATGCGCGCGAACTCCTTGGCCTAGAATATCACCAGTGACAATACAATTGATAACTAGAGACAACTAGTGATAACACAATTGATAACCAGAGACAACCAGTGACAACACAATTGATAACCAGAGATAACCAGTGACAACACAATTGATAACCAGAGACAACCAGTGACAACACAATTGATAACCAGAAATAACCAGTGACAACACAATTGATAACCAGAGACAACCAGTGACAACACAACTGATAACCAGTGACAATACAATTGATAACCAGTGACAACACAACTGATAACCAGAGACAACCAGTGACAACACAACTGATAACCAGAGACAACCAGTGACAACACAACTGATAACCAGAGATAACCAGAGACAACTAGTGATAACACCATTGATAACCAGAGACAACCACTGACAACACAACTGATAACCAGAGACAACCAGTGACAACACAATTGATAACCAGAGACAACCAGTGACTACACAACTGATAACCAGAGACAACCAGTGACAACCAGTGACAACACAACCAATAACCAGTAACAACACAACCGATAACCAGTGACAACACACCCGATAACCAGTGACAACACAACCGATAACCAGAGACAACCATTAATAACACAACCGATAACCAGAGACAACCAGTGATAACACAACCGATAACCAGAGACAACCACTGACAATACAACCGATAACCAGAGACAACATGTGATAACACAACCGATATCAAAGACAGAAGGATCAAGTGTGATATGTCACGGATGGAAAGCCAAAAAATACGATCGGAAAGATCGCACATTTTTCAAACGATATTCAAAATGAAAAAAAAAACGTGGGTCATTCCCCCCAAAAGATGGAGAAACTATGCAATGGTTTTTGGTTATTGGTTATTGGTTATTGGTTATTGGTTATGGAAGGCCTCGGTATCACAGCAAACGAATTAAAATCCATAATTGCTCAACCGCCCGTGCCAGTGGAATCATCCGAATTACTAACTCATCTCCCAAACAATGAAAGGTAACTGTAGTCCCCATCGTAGCAGTCTCAGCACACGCCAAAAGACATAAGGCGAAACCGCGCAGAAAGTGAACACAGCCAACTGTTCCCTGTCATACGATATCATAATTCATCGTAAAAAAGCGGGATATCGTATGCCCGTGCCGCTTCACTTTCCCATAAAAAAATCCGGTACCCCTTTAAGGCTGTGTGAACCCGGAAGCCGTCGGTTGGGATCGAACCTTACCACTTGTCCTTTGTAGTCCAGTTCACTAGCCACTGAGCTATCGCGGCTCCAGCGGCTTAACGTACATGACTGAAATCAGCATGGCGCATGGTGCGTCGAAACGTACGGAAAATGTTAAGGCATTACAATTAGTAAGAACTAGGACAATTGTCGTGACGGACTTTCAATGTTTCTGAAGAAACGGAATCAATGTCTCCACGATGAATGGCTACTATATATAGAAGCCTGAAACATGAACAACATTAAAATAAGAATAGCATGAATGTGCTATTTTGGTCAGTGGAAGGTTCCTGGCATATACGCTAGCCTCGGGTACGGCCATGTTGAGCATGTTAGATACACACACACACAGCAGTTTGAAGGTGTCAACAATTATACGTTAGAAGTAACTCAGCTCTTAGTTATTATCTTTACTTTGGGCTGCAATATATTTGGAACAATAAGATTGTTTAGTAAAAATGACAAACTGCAAGGAATAAATAGATGTATGCATAACTAGCGAGGTAATGGAACCATCAGTCTGCATACACTTGTCACCTGATGAAGACAAATGAGCACGTTAGGGATAGCCAGGAATGCTGTAATGTCACCTCTGACAACAATTTACAATAAATGAGAGTGTTGAGTCAATTTCTTGAACCTTGATTCTTGACCCTTCCAGTGCCGTTAAACGACACATAGAGCCCGTAAAGACTCCCTCCAGTTGTCTCTATTCTTGATCCTTCCAGTACCGTTAAACGCCAGATAGAGCTCGTAAAGTCTCCCTCCAGTTGTCCCTATTCTTGATCTTTCCAGTGCCGTTAAACGACACATAGAGCTTGTAAAGTCTCCCTCCAATTGTCTATATTCTTGATCTTTCCAGTACCGTTAAACGACACATAGAGCTTGTAAAGTCTCCCTCCAATTGTCTATATTCTTGATCTTTCCAGTACCGTTAAACGACACATAGAGCTTGTAAAGTCTCCCTCCAGTTGTCTCTATTTTTGATCCTTCCAGTGCCGTTAAACGACACAGAAAGCTCGTAACGTCTCCCTCAAGTTGTCTCTATTCTTGGTGAGCTGTTCCATTGTAGGAGTGAACCTATGCCTGCTAAACTTGCTTCTTTTATTATAGATCTTTTCAGTGTTTCTCAAAGGTCGTTCTCTTTTTCTCTGACCTGATATTTTCCCATTTGGGAGCTTGCTTAGTAATTCTCTAGTCGTTTCTGCTCCATACGTGCCCGACAAATGTCCATCTTCTTTTCTTAATAGTACATAAGATAATGAAATAAAAATCCGGAGTCGCAACGTCGTGGCGACTGCTTAACCAAGCGGCCTTTATCCCTCTGGTTCTATCGTTGCCCCCCCCCTCCCCCGACATGCTCCAGCAATGGAACTATGTGTTGTAAAGATAGTTTTTTTTTTTTTTACATAAGATAAACGGTTGCATGGCTATTTTTCTTTATTTTTCAGCATTAGTTTTGAATTCATTCCATTTAATGCAAAGTATTTTTCTTACGCATTTATGTAATAATATGAGTTAAGTTTTTTTCTTCTGAATCTCATTTGTCGTTTTCCAGCTTTCACATATATAAGTGGGGTGGATAATGCATTTTAGTTGAAAATTCTAAGATGTGTTTTCGTGCTGAATATCTTTGATTGCCATATTTTTTCAAGGATTTTAAAACTTAAAGCCGCCTTTGCTATTCTTATCTTTATTCTAGTTTCTTCCTCTTGATCTATACTATAACCAAGGTATATAAAGTAATCCACTTCCTACACCTTCTTCCCATCCAGGTAAATATTGCCTTTTGATACAGCCTTGGGTGTCATTATTTTGGTCTTCTCTCTGTTAATTTCACGACCTATTCTGCCAGCCAATGATGATAGAGAATCGGTGGTGACCTGTATCTAAGTCAATTTATCAGTTTAATATTCTCAGTTTTAGTCGTGACGTAATTTGCTAAGACGTGTATACTAACTTTGTTGTTTATATTTTGTTGGGTCATTCCTACCCTTTTATTTATCTCCTCTCTCGCCTTTTCCATTATTAAATATTCATATAAAAGATTGCAATATCCTTGATTTCTCACTAATTCTTTCCCTTTTAGCTTGATATTGACTAGTTGGTTGTGTATGGCATCTAAGTTTATTACCATTTTTCGTCTTATTAATATTATTATTTTTGTGACAAAATCCTTATAGGATCTCTGTCAGTTCGTTCCACACAACTAACAAAATAGTAAAATTGTAATATACCAGGCCTGTGCAGCGCTGATGTACTTGTATCTGTCCAATGGATATTTATCAAATTATATATATTTAAATATAAAATTATATTATAGTTAAGAAACGTTAATTAAAAACATGCCGTGAGTTGTGACGTTCAGCAATCTTTAAAGTTCTAAACATTTACAAGACCATGGTTCGGACACTTCCGGCTGAATAACCCCCCCGGTTACAACCAGTCCATACTCCCTTCTTTTTGTTTGCTACTTTCTTTAACTAATTGACATAGTTTTTCTAGACTTTCTGCCACTATCAATATGGTATATTTGAAGTTGATAATTATGTTTCCATTCTGTTGAACCATAAAATTTCTATGATGTCCAAAGATAATATCCGAGTTCACAATCATCATATCTAACATAATCAAATTATACAATATCAGAGCAAGGAAAGTAGCAAATTACACCAGCCAGATGCAAGTACAACTTATGAGGGGTCAAAGAGATTTGTAAGGAACAGATACACGAACAAACGGAATACAGAACATCAGGTCTACCAGAAAATAATTTACCTACTACCAGCTGAACAGAAAAGAACAAGTAACAATTATAAGACTCTGTAAAGGCCATCAGAGATTAAGCGCCATATTTTCAAAACCCTAAGGTAGCAGCCCCTGGTGAAAGTTAACTGTAAAAGTAAGTAAAGTTCCCCCGTCACGCCAAGTGACGGAGTATAAGGAATATGGTGTTAGTGGCCATCATTTGTACAGATCTGCAGAACATTATTTTTGGTGTAATGTGGTCAGAATGTTAACTGTTGTAGGAGTAATATGGTTGTTGAACATCTGCTACAATCATGCCCAACAAATGATGAACAGAAATGGGCCCTGTGCCATCGCCGGTACCAAATCGGGACAAGCTATATGGTAATGTCATGACCCTTGAGAAGCCCTCGAACGCTTTCTTCGAACTTAATAATGTTGCCGTCTAGAGGTGTACGCAGTAGAAGATGAATCAACATTCAATATCAGAACAAATAATTATTTGCATCATCATGTTCCGGAATTACGTTAATTCAAGCTTCAGAAATACTGCGCCTTGCAAGAAACCAAAGATTAATAAAAAAAATTTTTTTAATAGGAGGAGGGCTAAAAAAAAAATTGAGAATGTTGAACATGTTATCAGTTTCCCAGGAGATAAATCTATTTATCGTTGAAGAGATAAACCGCATTAAGCACGTTAGCTGTATTTTTACATCAAGAATGTCGGACATGGGTAGGATATTATGTACATAAGCAAACCTTGATAAAGAAAAAACTTCCCAAATTATGACATCAAGTTTATGTGACCCCCGTCTGTAAATATTATTAAAATAAGTGAAGGTAGTAAACTATATAACTTTTAATATAAAGTGCCACGTGAAAATACATATATCAACGGTATTGCTAAAAGTGGAAACAATAAACTACAAAAAATAAACTGCAAAACATAAATAAAGTGGCATGTGAAACTACATATATTAACGGTATTGCTAGAAGTGGAAACAATAAACTACAAAAAATAAACTACGAGACATAATATAAGGAGTCACGTGAAACTACATATATCAACAGTATTGCTGTATAAACAATTAACTAAACAAAAATAAACTACAAAACATAATATAAGGTGACAAGTGAAACTATATAAACGTTAATGCTAAATGTGGAAACAATCAGCCATAAAGTATAAAAGAAATTGCCACGTCGCAGAGCAAATTTAGTCATTATATGCGAAGCAGTGTCTGAGAAGCCGCAGTAGCTCAGTGGTTAGTGAACTGGACTACAAAGGACAAGAGGTAGGGTTCGATCCCAACCGACGGCTTCCGGTTCACCCAGCCTTTAATGGGTACCATAATTTTCTGGAAAGTAAAGTGGCACGGGCGTTATACCGACCACATTATCCCTAAGATCATGTGCCGAAAGTCTGTACAATTTATGGTCACTAACACCATATTCCCTATATGCCATTTGCCATGACGGGGGTACTTTACTTTTTTTTATTAAGCAGTGTCTGAGTCTTCAAGCTCAATGCAGCAGGAAGCCGGTGTCCTTCATGAGAGATGCAAGAAGTTTAAGGGTCGAAACACTTGCTTGACGGGTCTCCTTATGATAATCATATTGCCTCATCGAAGCTCTGTATAACGCATTTCCTGTCATCACTTCTTATTGTTAAAAGTTGTTGTTCTTCTTCTTTACTTCTTCACTTGTCTTTCAGAGACGAGGGAGATAATGTGTGGTCTTTTGATCTCATGAGTGTTGTCTCACCTATATTTTGCTTCCTAGTGTTTCTAGTATTCCATCAATCCAACTGTTTCGTGGTTGACCCTGGAGTCTCGTGTTCCCACAACGTTTATTAAAACTCTCTGTGCTGTGTTTTGGTTTTTTTGTCTTATCACGTGGCCAAACAATTGTACGTGTTGTTTCTTTATTTATTCTATAGTGGAAATTACTTCCAGTTTTTTTCTCAGTTCTTCATTTATGATCTTATCTCTCAGGCTGTTTCATATCATTCATCTAACATATTTCATCTCGGTAGTGGTTATTTTCTTTGTCGTTCTTGAGTCTAGAGTGCAGTTCCGACATTGGTAGCACAACACTGGGATGAAGATTGTGTTATAGAGTGCCCGTTTTGCCCAGTGTGTTATTTCCTTAATGGACAATAGTATTGATAGTTGTCAGATGATCTGACAAACTTTGTTGCATCTGGAATCTATTTCTGCTGTTTGTGAATTTTCGTTTGCCACTAGACTTCCTAGATATTTAAATTCTTCCACCTGTTTTAGTGGTCTGATGTCTATTGTTATGTTGATGTTCTGTTTCTCTTTTGCGATATTAATGACTTCTGTTTTGTTGATGTTGAGTGTCATATTATAGTGGTTGCCTGTGCTAAGTCTATTTAAAAGTTCTTGTTAATCTTCTATTTTTTTCACGCATTAGTGTCTGATCGTCTGCAAATGGAAGCTCATTAATCTCCTTTGTCTCCGAGGGTTTGACTAACTTACATATGTAGTCCGGAGCCGCGATAGCTCAGTGGTTAGTGAACTGGACTACAAAGGACAAGAGGTAGGATTCCATCCCAACCGACGTCTTCCGGGTTCACCCAGCCTTAAATGGATACCGGATTTTTATGGGAAAGTAAAGCGGCACGGGCGTAATACCTACCACATTACCCCAAAAATCATGTGCTGAAGGTCTGTAAAATTTATGGTCATTAACACCATATTCTCTATACGCTACTAGGCGTGACGGGGCTCTTTACTTGTTACTTACATATGTAGTCCATGTAGGTAATAAACAAAAGGTGAGATAGCATGTAGCCCTCTCTTACTCCTGTTCTTATTTCGAAGTGGCCGTCCACTGTTCTTTCTGCAGCTGCTGTTCATGTAGAGACTACATAGGTTGGTTAGGTGTTAGCTTTGTCCGTATATGTTGTTGGTATCCTTCATAGTTGTTCTCTATTTACCCAGTCGAATGCATTTCTTTTGTCAGTGAAAGATGTGTACAAATTTTGAATTTGTTCTGTCGTCTTTCTGCTAGTTGTTTTAGGATGAATAGTGCGTCAGTACATCCTCTATTGTTTTTCGTAAACGCCGTTTGAGCGGCGAAGTTCTATCTGAAGTTCTATAATTGGCCTGAGCCTTTTTCCCCATAATTTTGGCGTATAACTTTCCTACATTTACACGAATTTTTGGCCCAAAAACAAGTGCGCTCTCAACCATCCACCATATTCCCCTTATTTGTCTCCTCGTGATTATTTTCTATTCCCCAAATGAAAGTTACCAATGAAAGGACACTTCTTGAACGATACTGATGTAATCCAAGAGCCGTAACCTCGACTTTAAGGGTCATACTAACAGAAGAACTACAGAGGTCGTTAAAGTGTTAATTAAATCGTGCTACTCTCAGTATCAATGCAAAGGGGGCTTACATTGAATAAAATACAGGCTGCATTTTCAACTGTTGTTTATTTTATTTCTTTTATAGATTTCGTCTCATTACTTAATTGTCGGACATTGTAAAGCAAACATTGTTATTCAGTTTAGTTGATTTATCCTCAAAACACATTGACCAAGTCTGTAAGTGCTCAGATTACTTTCAAAATATACCCCTCAACGTGTAGCAACTAACGACACTGGTGTTGTGTTGGTTGACAAGTCTGTTTTGGATTCCTGGGCAGCGCTCCCTGCCGGTATCTCCCACCTTGACATGATATCCATGAAGTCTATTCATGGTTTCTGATTCAGGATCACTTTTTGAGTTGGTTTATCTTTCGTTTAGTGTCCCTTTAGTCATTTAGATTGTCAGCAGAGATCATTGCCCTTCCGCACCCACATCAGCCAAACTGGCAAATGTGTCAGCATCTTACACACTCGTGCCCTGACACGAAAATATAATAGACCCTTATTAGAGTAGACCTCCCCAGAGACTCTAACCAGGCAGCTTTAATCTACGCATTAATTTACTGATGAAACGCTCATGTGTATAAGTGGAAACATTAAGTTATAGCTTCTTTTTTTTAACACACACACACATCATCATCATTAAGTGCCGTCTCCGCATCGAAGTTTGGTTTCCATGGAAAGCCATTCCGCTCTGTCTCTTGCTTTGATGGTGCAGGCTGTCATAGGCAGACTTGTCCATTGATGTTACTCGTCCATGTTAGAATTGATCTGCCCCTGCCTCTCTTACCTTGTATTTTCCCTTTGAAGATTACTTTTAGTAGGCTGCTATGTCTTTTAGCATGCCCCAAAAATCGCATTTGTCTTGTTTGAATTGTGTTTAGCAGTTCTATTTTCATTTTTAACTGTTTTAAAACTTCAAATTTTGTTTTCTTTTCTTTCCATCCAATTCTTCCTATTCTTTTATAAATCCACATTTCAAAGACTTGAATTTTTTATTCTGTTTTCTTGTCTTATGCCCATGTTACTGCACCATACAGGAATCTCGAGAAGATATAACATATATATATATACATACCCACACAGCAGTGATCTCTGCAATATGTGCCATTTTGGCACGCAAGGTTTCTGTATTTGAGATTGTGGTTCTGCCGTATGTGCCGTCTTGGGCTCGAAAGGACGATAGATAGATAGTTAGATAGATAGATACCCACACGCATATCTTATTAAAAGTGGAAACAATAATCATATAATCATGTGTCGTTAGGCGGTACGCGGACACAATGAAACTGTCTATACATTTTTATCACAAGTGGAAGTAATAAACAATAATATAACTGATAAACAATAATATAACTAATAAACAATAATATAACTGATAAACAATAATATAACTGATAAACAATAATATAACTGATAAACAATAATATAACTAATAAACAATAATATAACTAATAAACAATAATATAACTAATAAACAATAATATATCTTATAAACAATAATACAACTTATAAACAATAATATAACTAATAAACAATGATATAACTAATAATATAACTAATAAACAATAATATAACTAATAAACAATAATATAACTAATAAACAATAATATAACTAATAAACAATAATATAACTAATAAACAATAATATAACTAATAAACAATAATATAACTAATAAACAATAATATAACTAATAAACAATAATATAACTAATAAACAATGATATAACTGATTAAAAAATAACAATGTAACTAATGAACAATAGCTATACTAGTCATAGGCAACTCTTATACAGGACTTCACAGCAAGAGCTAATCTGATCATTATGTGAGGACCCGTCGAGCAAGTTTATCGGCCGTTTAGCTTCCTGACACTCAAGGGGAAGTGTCATGACTCCAAGGCGTTGGTCTCCTGCTGCATTGACTCTGAGGGCTCACATACTAATTAAACGTATTCTTCGCAACACTTCTGATCGACTCTACAGTCCATACCTGGTCGCGCTGTCTTTGCTTTAATCTGGCAGATTGATATCCTCCTCGTAGTGGCGGCTGTTTAAAATGGATTGCTCTCTGCGTGACTGTCTTATATACTCATAGGGAGAAGTCCCTCCTGCTAATAAACAACAATATAACTAATAAGTGATCGATGTGATGATACAATGTGCATGCATGAAACCACAAGTTAAAGAAAAAAGGTAAATGTATGCCTTAGCAGTAAAGTATTACTGCCATAACATATCCCGTAGCAGTAAAGTATTACTGACATAGCATATCCCGTAGCAGTAAAGTATTACTACCATAACGAATCCTGCAGCAGTAAAGTATTACTGCCATAACGAATCCCGTATCAGTAAAGTATTACTCCAATAACGAATCCCGTATCAGTAAAGTATTACTCCAATAACGAATCCCGTATCAGTAAAGTATTACTCCAATAACGAATCCCGTAGCAGTAAAGTATTACTCCAATAACGAATCCCGTATCAGTAAAGTATTACTGCCATAACGAATCCCGTAGCAGTAAAGTATTACTCCCATAACGAATCCCGTATCAGTAAAGTATTACCCCCATAACTAATCCCGTATCAGTAAAGTATTACTCCCATAACGAATCCCGTATCAGTAAAGTATTACTGCCATAACGAATCCCGTATCAGTAAAGTATTACTGCCATAACGAATCCCGTAGCAATAAAGTATTACTGCCATAACGAATCCCGTATCAGTAAAGTATTACTGCCATAACGAATCCCGTATCAGTAAAATATTACTCCCATAACGAATCCCGTATCAGTAAAGTATTACTCCAATAACGAATCCCGTATCAGTAAAGTATTACTCCAATAACGAATCCCGTATCAGTAAAGTATTACTCCAATAACGAATCCCGTATCAGTAAAGTATTACTCCAATAACGAATCCCGTATCAGTAAAGTATTACTCCAATAACGAATCCCGTATCAATAAAGTATTACTCCAATAACGAATCCCGTATCAGTAAAGTATTACTGCCATAACGAATCCCGTAGCAGTAAAGTATTACTCCCATAACGAATCCCGTATCAGTAAAGTATTACCCCCATAACTAATCCCGTATCAGTAAAGTATTACTCCCATAACGAATCCCGTATCAGTAAAGTATTACTGCCATAACGAATCCCGTATCAGTAAAGTATTACTGCCATAACGAATCCCGTAGCAATAAAGTATTACTGCCATAACGAATCCCGTATCAGTAAAGTATTACTGCCATAACGAATCCCGTATCAGTAAAATATTACTCCCATAACGAATCCCGTATCAGTAAAGTATTACTCCAATAACGAATCCCGTATCAGTAAAGTATTACTCCAATAACGAATCCCGTATCAGTAAAGTATTACTGCCATAACGAATCCCGTATCAGTAAAGTATTACTGCCATAACGAATCCCGTAGCAGTAAAGTATTACTCCCATAACGAATCCCGTATCAGTAAAGTATTACTCCCATAACGAATCCCGCAGCAGTAAAGTATTACTGCCATATCCTTTCCCGCAGCAGTAAAGTATTACTCCTATAACGAATCCTGTAGCAGTAAAGTATTACTCCAATAACGAATCCCGCAGCAGTAAAGTATTACTCCTATAACGAATCCTGTAGCAGTAAAGAATTACTCCCATAACGAATCCCGCAGCAGTAAAGTATTACTGCCATATCCTTTCCCGCAGCAGTAAAGTATTACTCCTATAACGAATCCCGCAGCAGTAAAGTATTACTCCAATAACGAATCCCGTATCAGTAAAGTATTACTCCAATAACGAATCCCGTAGCAGTAAAGTATTACTCCAATAACGAATCCCGTATCAGTAAAGTATTACTCCAATAACGAATCCCGTAGCAGTAAAGTATTACTCCAATAACGAATCCCGCAGCAGTAAAGTATTACTCCTATAACGAATCCCGCAGCAGTAAAGTATTACTCCAATAACGAATCCCGTATCAGTAAAGTATTACTCCAATAACGAATCCCGCAGCAGTAAAGTATTACTGTCATAACGAATCCCGTATCAGTAAAGTATTACTCCCATAACGAATCCCGCAGCAGTAAAGTATTACTACCATATCCTTTCCCGCAGCAGTAAAGTATTACTCCTATAACGAATCCTGTAGCAGTAAAGTATTACTCCCATAACGAATCCTGTAGCAGTAAAGTATTACTGTCATAACGAATCCCGTATCAGTAAAGTATTACTCCAATAACGAATCCCGCAGCAGTAAAGTATTACTGGATATCCTTTCCCGCAGCAGTAAAGTATTACTCCTATAACGAATCCTGTAGCAGTAAAGTATTACTCCTATAACGAATCCTGTAGCAGTAAAGTATTACTGCCATTAGGGTAGTGTAGTGCGAGCCTCCACTTATCATGGGAACTTTTTGTCGGAGAATGTTGTGACCAGTGTTCTCTCCCTTGATGCCTGACCTGCCCTGATCAACGCCAGGGTACCTACTTCTTTCTCAGCTTTTTTTACTGACGGACTCTACGTCCAAGCTAATAAGTCCCCCAATAAATATAAACTACATATATATATATATTTCCATATATAGCCATATATTTTTGCTAAATGTGAAAGCGGCATTATCATGTGTCATACGGTTGGCGTAGGCAATCAAGTCCTTCAACAATTTTATTTCCATAGTGCATCGTATCATTTATGTTGTTAATTGTTTTCTGCGTCATGGCACATAGCTAACTAGTATTTGCTCTATTTGTTTTCCACGATCTCTCTTTCCCTGTATTTTCCAGTTGTAAACAAGTTTTACAAATAGCCCTTCTCATAATGTGCCCGGACATTGTTGATTGTTTTTTTTTTCTGGTATTTTTAGGAGATCTCTTTTTGCTTTGGTCTTTTTAAGGAATTGCTGGCTGGTCTTGTGTCCAAGGAACTCTTTAAAAGTGCAAATAATGCAATATAAAGCGTTACTGTTATAAACAAAAAGATTTCTTAGTGGACTATTTGTTTAGTTTCAACTATCCAACAAACTGCCTGTTTGGCTCCTGCTTGACGTTTCAACAAACCTTGATATGCGTTATGTGATTCACACAAACCTCAATTGTGTTGTTAAGCTATGATGACATAATGGTAAACAAGCTTGTCAGGTTGAATGTCTCGGAATTTCCCGCTGATGTTTAGTAATAGTTTGTTCAGTTCCCAGTCCTCGTGTTTCGGCCTACAGCGCCGACAAAATATCGGACATTTTAGAACAAAGCTATGGGGCTTGCTTATACACGTAATTTATGCGATGTTTGACATAATGTAATTCATGAAGGAGGTGGGGAAGGGGGGGGGGTGTCTTATTCTTTTTCTTTTTTAGTTACATTCAGTTAATGCTTGCAATTAGGGACTCAATACTGATATGGTGGTCGCTTTTCCAGATAATTTCATTTGTTATTCCTTGATCCAAATTAAGAAACTGTTATGATGTATATGTACATTTATTGTATATATATCATTATTATTTGCAGTGTGTTTGTGTACATATTTATGATGCATTTATGTATACATTGTTATGGTTTATGTGTATACATTTACGATATGAGCATTTGTATGTTTTGTATGTGATAGTAATTGTAAACAAATATATAAGTAGAAAATTATACAAACTGATGTGAAATGTAAGATTGTTTGGTCTTAATGTAATTATTATATACGAAATTGTGTTTACTGTAGCACATGGAACGACATATATAACATAACATATTGTTATCTTTCAGGTGCTGGTGTTCCTTGTCGTTGTCCACTTCATGATCTCGGTGGCAGCTGACGTTCTCGTGGGCTTGTACGCTGACATGCAAGTCATCCAGTTTGTAGGCCACGTTTACTTCATAACATGGGGCTTGTTTCTTTTCATTGGCTATCTTTGGTGTTTCCGCAAACTTCGCTGTCACGCTATGAAACATCAAAATGGCGGGATTTACACTTCTCCTTGCTCAAACAATGGTAAAATGAAAAGTAGCCAAACATTAAACGCTGCTGTCAAAGCCATGTTCTGTGCTGCTCTGTGTGGGGTCGTTGTAATGATCATGGAGGTGTATGCCATAATTCGAATTTATAAGACATTCACCGGTGGGAAACCTCAACCATGGACCTGGTGGCTTTATAACACACTTTTAAGAACCATTGAGCTTTTTGTTTATTTAATATTAAGTTACGTAGTCTCTCTGCCTGTGAGATACCGCAGGTCGAAGGACGAAGGTTCATGCGGTGTTCTGTGTGCTCCGTGCTCCGAGATTTGCTGTTGCGGTTATAATTTGAACAATCCAAACATCCTTGCAAACTTTGATGATGGTGAACAAATGCACAATTCCACGTACAACGAGAACGGGGATAACTTAACCGAGAGCAGCTCGAAGAAACTCTTGTACAATCATCCCATTCCTACATTTGATATTCAGCCCACATTCGCAATGAGGCCAAACTCATTACTTATAGTGGAAGATGGATATGTTAGATTTCAGACAGACTGTGACATCAACAGGATCGTAGATTCCTGCAATGACCTTTCACAGAGGCCCACAGATGTTAATAATGTTTCTACATTTCTTCTTAGGGATGGCTGCGTCAACACAGGATATTCCATACATTCGCGCGAAGAAACGAGTAATAACAACAACAACAACCTTGAAAGGGAAATTACAGACAAATCAAGAAACAGTAGCGTAACGAATAGCGACTTTTTTAGGGTGCCTAGCTCTGTTAGCCTTGCTGATAGTATGGAGAACGAGATTAGTAAGGCTTTTGAAAGCTTTATGATGAACGAAAACAATAAGGACCACAAGAGCAGCGGAACAAGTCATCTTGCTGAGACGTCTAACTTCCAACACTCTCAGGAGACTGATCACGTATCAGTTGCTTCCAACCCCGAGTCGGGGACTAAATCAAATATAGCTGCACTCAATCAATCAAAGAAAAATTACGAATCAGACGACGCTCTATGTATTAGTGATTCTAGTCGTCAACTTGTCACTTTACCAAGAACAACCAAATCTCCAGATGTCAACAGAGCTCTAAAAGGTCGCGACTTTTTATCAGATTTAAACATGCAACAGAAGCATCGTCCTTGTTTCAAAGATGATAATAGGACGTTCAACGTCGCCAAAGATTCGCCCAGCTCTAAGTACTTTTGTCTTTCGGATAATGACATAAATGAAACCCAAAAACTAAACTCAGAAGATGGTGACCTTGAATGTGATGCTGAATTTCATGTTCCGGTTCGAAGGCCAAGTGAAGGTCAAGGTAGCCAAGCCGTGGTGTTGACATCTCTGTTGAAGTCATGGGACTCAACTTCTAATGAGAACATTGATGTCTAGCGATGATTTATATTTATTATTATAATTACCACAGTCATCATCATCACCCAGGAGGATTACTCTTTCATTGTTACTATCATTGACATAATAATCATCGCAGTTATATTGTCAGCTGATAAAACTGATCATTTGTTTATGTATGGGCCTTTTCTAGTCCTTAACCAGAGACTGACGCAACAGAAAATGACAAAATCACGACACAAACCATTCTCTATCTACTTTCTCTGTTTCAATCCACCACAGAATGCCACAAGTCTTGTCCGTAAAGTGCATCTCATCACCAGTAAACAATGGTTACTATCATATGTACAGCTCTCATTCTTCCATTATTATAATACTTAGATCTATGCAATATTTCCTCTAATTTGCTCATTGTTGATTTTCATATAGATTTTGAAAGTTTTCAATAATCTTCTCTAATAATATGCTTATCAAAACATTCCCAAAATCAAGAAATATCTTTCTAGTCTATGTAATCAACATATGTCGTTTATGTATTTGAATTTCTTCACTTTTCTTCTCTTTAGCCTTCTACTGTTACAAAAAAATATAACTATTTTGGATTAAATGAATGTGATTTATAGAATTTACTTATAATAAAAGTTAATTATATTTAATTTTAACGGTCTTACATTCAACAATTTGAGAGCTGAGAGTTCTCTTCTTCTTTCAACTCCCTGTGGAGCATAGGTCTTTAAGGAGTCCCAAGCCTTTCTGTTTCTTGCCATTCTTTTAAGATCATTCCATGTTTTCCCCATCATCTTCATCTCTGCTTCCATTTGTCTTTTCCAAGAATATTTTGATCTTCCTCTTTGTCGTTTTCCTTGGGGATTCTAAACAGGGCCTGTCGTGTAATACTCACAGTTTGCTTCCGCAGTGTGTGTGTGTGTGTGTCCTATCCAGCGCCATCTTCTTCGCTGTATCTCTTTATCCACTGGTATTTGACTTGTACTTTTCCATAATTCTATGTTAGTGATTTTGCCTGCCATTTCTATTCTTTTTATTTTTGCGCAAGCATCCATTGATGAAGGCCTATATATTTATGATCTTCGTGAGAACCCTTTGCCTACTTTAAATTCTTTCTTTCTTTCTTCTTATCGGTCACCCAGTGACTATCACAAGAATTAATAGTCCTCTTTGTCATCCGCTCTAAAAGGAACGTTAATTGGACGTAGACATGCGTTGTGTTGTGGTTAAGAGAAACAAAAAAAGTAAAGGGCCCCCGTCACGCCAAGTGGAGTATAGGGAATATGGTGTAAATGACCATAATTTTTACAGACCTTCGGCACATGATTTTTGGGGTAATGTGGTCGGTATTACGCCGGTGCCGCTTTACTTTACCAGAATAATAAACCAGTACCAATTTAAGGCTGGGTGAACTCAGAAGCCGTCGATCAGGATCGAAACCGACCTCCTGTCCTTTGTAGTCCAGTTCACTAACCACTGAGTTATCGCGGCTCCCGGTTAACAGTAGAGATGTGATAATTAAGCCTTTTGACCCAACACATCCGACTTCAGCATGGAATTTTTGGGTACTGGGTTATCATCCCTTTTCAAACCCTACTTGCTAGTTCAGAAATAGGGCCTTCATCAGTTTTGTTGTTCGCCAATACTAACGCACGCAGTCACCTACAGGTCGCTGAGCGCTCTCCGCTGACATTCTGGTGGAATGAGATGAATGTGTTAACAAAACAACGTGTAATGGAGTGCACATGTGCTGCTGTAGTACAAGCACCACTGTGTTTCGCTTCAACTCATATAATGCAGAAATTGTATAAGCCCCCAGTTCTTAAACTTTTGTTCGCAAACCCCGGAGTGATGGGGTGGGTGGGCGATTTTCTCACACAGGTCCACGAAGTCTTGGAAATATATTAATACTTTTCAATTTTAATAGACAGAGAGAATGAATGAATGAATGAATGAAAACAAGCAAGAAAAGCAAACGTAGAACGATATTGTAATTTCATTCTCTTGAGTAAAACATGGCCTTTCTACCCTACATCTTCCATTAAAAAAAAATAAATAAAAGTTTTTAAAAATTGATTATTAATATAACTATAGTCCGTTCAGATTCGTTTGCCGAGATGTTATGATTTATAATTCAAAAAGTTCTTGATGATTTCACATGATTTTTGGCATACGGTGTTAAAATGTCCATGTCACGAGAACATATGTGTTACTCGATGTCTAGCTATAACGGTTTTCTTAAAGCGGCGAATTCCTTTGATCTTTGCCCATGTAACTATTATTTTGACCCTAATCAAAATGTTTTACAGTAATCTAGTGCAACGATGACCCATAGGCGTGTCCATAAAATTTTACTTGGTGGCAAGTATACAAATTTTAAATTATATATAGAACTTTTGTTCGTAGAGTCAATTTGATATAGTTCCATGCTCTTGGTGTGAGTTTCCCAAATGTTGTCGCTGCCTTTCAAATACGTACATTTAGTTCCTCATCTAAGGAAAGTGTGGCTGTAATAGTGGATCCAAGATAGCTGAACTTCTGTACTGACTCAAGCAGGCTTCCATTCAAAGTAATGGTTGTTGGTTTGCTTATAACATATTTTTGATTGCTTGGGTGGTCTTGAACAATAAACTGTTTAACAAATCAACTAGGAAATTTTGCAAATCAAACTATTTATCTGTAGACTTAATCAGAGTAATGATCATTCAGAATCAGACGAGTCAAATAGGTCGATTACTGCTTTCGGCTGAACAAACAACAAACCATCCTTTTTCCAATATTCCTCTTCTTGTCGTAACACATGATCCTCACATTTTACCCAGTAGTCTTTATTTATATTTGATAGAGCCTGATTTGTAAGTGTCTCAACATCGCATAATTTGAAAGTTTTATTTGTATATGCTACGTGTTCTTTTAACTTTTGCCCAAACTAGTTCTATAGGATTTAAGTGTGCATGATATGGAGGTAGTCTCAAACATCTATGGCCATGTTCTTGAATTAACTTGTCTATTTTAAATATCTTTGTACGTTGTGTCTGTTTTACAAGGCTAAGCAATTCGGGTTTCAAGTAGCTGTCGTTAACTTGTATGTGTTCTTTTATGAGCCACGTTTTGATTGCATCTTTTGTACTTGATGATGTTGGGATTCTATCTTCTACGTTAACTACGTTATCGTATGAAGCATTGTCCATTATCAGACAAGAAGGTCGATCTAATATTGGAAGGATACTTTTCTCGATCCAGTCTTTAAATATGTGCCCATTCATTTCGAAGTGGTAGTCTCTATTGTCTATGGATTTTGAAATGAAAACGAGATGAGCATTCTGCAACAACCCATTATGTCTGCTACCTGCATGTGCAACTATCAAACGTTGCCCTTTACTGCTTGGTACTGATCTTTTAATACTTCCATCTGCTAACTGCCATTCCTTTTCATTTGTATGATGAGCGTTGATCCAAGTTTCATCTAAATAAACAATATCATAATCATTTTCGCGCATTTCCTTCACTTCACGTAAATACTTGCTTCTAAGAGCTACTAGATGTGGCTTCTCACAAATAATGTTTTTTCCACCAGCATACTTTCTAAAGGTGAAGCCTGCACTTCTTAATATTTTCCATAATTAAGTTTTTGATATTTCAATGTCGTTGTTAGTTTTCAGCCAAAGCTTCAACTTTCTAAGTGTCACTTCTTCATTTATATCAAACATTCGACAGATTTCTCTTTTTACTAGGTCCTTATCAAAACTGTCTAACGTTTCTTTCCTTCTTTGCTTTCTTGCATTTGTTGGCAATAAATATCCGCTTCCTTTAACTATTCGATCAAATGAACGTTTACACAAACCTAAAATATGCATTGTTCTCTTCTCAGGGTTTGACAAAGAACAATAAAGATGTCCCTTTTTACGCTCTCTGCAGAAGTATTGATAAATCTTTATAGCAATGTTATGCTCAGTAAAATATTTTGCCTTTATATTCATTCTCACATAGACTTGCAGAAGATAATATGGATAGTGCCGCCTCCTTTCTGTAAATATTGAGATTTGCCTCTGAATTATGGCTCGAACTCTAGTCTACGGCCGTGATTTTGACGTCACATAATTTCCGGTTTCGGCTAAAATGTCATTTTGTGCTAAACGGGAAATTTCGTATGTAACATTTCTTTATAAAAATTTATAGTGGAAACATAACTATTTTAGGACGGTGCGCATTCAGCCATGAAGGTCATGCCTATATGTTAAAGAATCAGCTGTGAGATGTAAGCATCTACATAATCCCGCCGGTGTTTATAATATCGATTAACTTTTTTTAATATAGGTTAAATAAGGCATCTTTGAAACTGGATCACATTTCTTTGATAAAAAAATATTTTTATAGCGACATTAGTATTCTAAACCTAACTTCAAAAGATCAATGCAAATGAACAATAAGTTTTTGAAAAAAATAAATTAATGTCTAGGCAAACGAATCTGAACGGACTATAATAACTGTTTGATACAAGTACATATACAAGATACAAGCGAAAGGTCGCGAATGGCTGAGACACGTGACATAGCTTGCGACTGACAGTCAGAAGTCAGAAGCCGTGGGGTCTAAGTTTCAGTTTGAATGAGAATTCAGAAAGATTTAGTAATCGTATATATAAGTCAGATTAATTGACCTCAATATAACTGGTGAATTTAGTATCAAATCATTTTTGTTCAGCCTCAGGATGGATCGTTGATTGAATTCGAAATGTAAAAGAGCTGTTGATGATGATGGTTATTGAGTTATTGAGTTATTTGCGGGTCATCATCATTGCACTCCGAACATGTCCATAGGTGCTCAGATCCCCTCCTCAGCAATTCCCTCAGTGTCCAGCGACTGACGACTCCAGTTCTATGTTGGTTGATAAGTCTTCTTACACGGCCACCAAGTTTCTCATTTCTGGCTGTGCCCATCTCAACTCCCATTTCCATCATCCGAAGAAGCGACGTTGATCTATGTTTGTCGAAGTCCTGTGCTCTTCCCACATCTCGGAGTGCATTGATGACGTCCGCCCGATCCATCGGTTGCCCGTCCTCAACGACAGCGCAGCTAGCCAACCTGTCCGCTCTCTCATTTCCCCGTACTCCCGCATGTCCAGGGACATAGACAAAGGTGACCTTACGTATTTTGGATTTCTGCAACGACTCTACACATTGCATGCGTACAAAGCCCGCCTCCACTTTTTTTTATCATGCTCATCGAATCACTCAGTATACATGCGTGGATGTAGTCTTGTGACTCTAACCATTTGAATGCCTTGGTCACTGCCATCACCTCCATTGTCATGCTACTCGTGGTCATGGCGTATGCACCACTGTCTTCCTTGGCTATTCTGCCTGCCGAACGTGCTGTAAATGCCCATGCACTTTTTTCGTGTCGTCTTACAGATCCGTCTGTATAGATGACTGCATCTTTCTCATCGGTGTTATCGCAGATAAGACCGTTGACCTCAGCATTAACCACGACTGGGTTCTGTTCCCTACTTTTCCTGTCGAGTGTGACAATACATGAGAAAGTATCCTTGAATGACGTAGGCACCGGTATCCACTCCTCACCAACGCTGAGATTGGTAAGCCCACATACCTGTTTGATGACATCTTCTGCTCGGCCCACCCATGATTTGCCTCTTTTTAGCCTGGTACCTTTCTCTGTGTTGAGCACGTGGTGCAATGGATGCTCTGTATCTGTACTAATCTTCAGGTATGCTCGTGCTCTCCAGATCTTGATTCTGTCATCCATGGTTGGAAAGTCAAGAAGATACCTCATTGTCACACAGGGAGTGTCCCTCGTACATCCCAGGATAATGCGCATGGCTTCATTTTGTATTTTCTCCAGCCTATCAATTTGAGTCGTACTGACAGTAAGAATGGCCAGGGCATACTCGATTGGTGCGAGGACTAATCCCTGGAACAGAAGAGTAAGTAGCCTCTGCTCGATGTTGGCAGCTGCCATGACCTTCAAGGCTGCTAATCCTTTGCGGGATTTTGTTATCACATGGTCAACGTGGTCCCGAAAACACAGGCTGCGATCAAACTTAACTCCGAGGTATGTCATCAACTTGTCCCTGGTCACCTCATCAGCTCCCATTCGTACTACCGGTGTGGTCGTGATGATGATGGTGCATCTTGATACTGTGCAAATGAAAATGAAGCTACTTCCAGAAATTTTTAAAACTTTAGGCTGTAAAGTAAAGAATACCAACTGAATGGCTTTACGTGTCTAGGTCCCATAGACAAGCAAACACCACGGTTTGGTTTTGTCATGATGATTGTTCAACGAGAACATGAGACCGTCAGGACATGAAGAAAAATCAGCACTGAACATAAAAAAAAACAATCCATAAAAAGCATAGATTTTTTATAAGAGTAAGGAGCATGAATTTCAGGAAAATAAGAAAATGTTAAAAAAGACCAGAACTGACTGAAACAGTGAAATACGGGACTTGAACGCGGGTTATGGAAACCACACCGTCGGTGACATGGCACTAGTGCTACGTTCAAAAAAGGCTCTGGTTGTTAAGAAAATGCCAGAAAAATTACAACAGCCCTCTTAAATCAGTCGAAATTATCCATTTTTTTCTTTAAAGGAAAATAAATGAACTCCAAATTTTCTTATAAGCTCTGCAAAGATTTGGGTGTTGAATGCTGTCGACGTTTACTACACTGTGAAGTCCATTGGTTATCACAAGGTAAAGGTTTATCTTGTTTACGGGAAATGAAATACGAGAAAAGATTATTTCTCACGGAGAAACAATTTCACCTGCTCGATTATTTTACGTTTTCCTGGTCAGTAAAATTAGCATATATGTCAGATTCTTTATATAACACCAAAGAATGGACAAACCTTGGCTCTGCAGAGCCCCAAGGAATGACTGAGAATGGAGACCGATAGAAAATGTTGATATCTGTTATAGTGCTCCAGCGAACTGCAGTATTATGGTATGAAGATGAAGAAGCCAGATTTATGGTATGAAGATAAAGAAGCCAGATTTATGGTATGAAGATAAAGAAGCCAGATTTATGATATGAAGACGAAGAAACCAGAATTATGGGATGAAGATGAAGAAGCCAGATTTATGGTATGAAGATGAAGAAGCCAGATTTATGGTATGAAGATGAAGAAACCAGATTAATGGTATGAAGATGAAGAAGCCAGATTAATGGTATGAAGATGAAGAATCCAGATTTATGGTATCAAGATGAATAAGCCAGATTTATGGTATGAAGATAAAGAAGCCAGATTTATGGTATGAAGATAAAGAAGCCAGATTTATGATATGAAGATGAATAAGCCAGATTTATGGTATGAAGATGAATAAGCCAGATTTATGGTATGAAGATAAAGAAGCCAGATTTATGATATGAAGACGAAGAAACCAGAATTATGGAATGAAGATGAAGAAGCCAGATTTATGGTATGAAGATGAAGAAGCCAGATTTATGGTATGAAGATGAAGAAACCAGATTTATGGTATGAAGATGAATAAGCCAGATTTATGGTATGAAGATAAAGAAGCCAGATTTATGATATGAAGATGAATAAGCCAGATTTATGGTATGAAGATGAATAAGCCAGATTTATGGTATGAAGATAAAGAAGCCAGATTTATGATATGAAGACGAAGAAACCAGAATTATGGGATGAAGATGAAGAAGCCAGATTTATGGTATGAAGATGAAGAAGCCAAATATCCTCACCCATTTCAATAAGTTCAATTTAAATCTTCAAGGAAAAAAGTGTAAAACTGTACTCTTCTACCATTGAATGCTGCGGAACATTCTTTAACTTTAGCACTAGAAGAAACATATAGATGTGAATAAATGAGTTACCTAGAAGAAACATATAGATGTGAATAAATGAGTTACCTAGAAGAAACATATAGATGCGAATAAATGAGTTACCTAGAAGAAACATATAGATGCGAATATAGAGTTACCTAGAAGAAACGTATAGATGTGAATAAATGAGTTACCTAGAAGAAACATATAGATGTGAATATTGAGTTACCTAGAAGAAACGTATAGATGCGAATAAATTAGTTACCTAGAAGAAACATATAGATGTGAATATTGAGTTACCTAGAAGAAACATATAGATGTGGAAAAATGAGTTACCTAGAAGAAACATATAGATGTGAATAAATGAGTTACCTAGAAGAAACATATAGATGTGAATAAATGAGCTACCTAGAAGAAACATATAGATGTGAATAAATGAGTTACCTAGAAGAAACATATAGATGCGAATAAATGAGTTACCTAGAAGAAACATATAGATGTGAATATTGAGTTACCTAGAAGAAACATATAGATGTGAATAAATGAGTTACCTAGAAGAAACATATAGATGTGAATATTGAGTTACCTAGAAGAAACATATAAATGTGAATATTGAGTTACTTAGAAGAAACATATAGATGCGAATAAATGAGTTACCTAGAAGAAACATATAGATGTGAATATTGAGTTACCTAGAAGAAAGATAGAGATGTGAATAAATGAGTTACCTAGAAGAAACATATAGATGTGAATATTGAGTTATCTAGAAGAAACATATAAATGTGAATATTGAGTTACTTAGAAGAAACATATAGATGTGAATATTGAGTTACCTAGAAGAAACATGTAGATGTGAATAAATGAGTTACCTAGAAGAAACATATAGATGTGAATAAATGAGTTACCTAGAGGAAACATATAGATGTGAATATTGAGTTACCTAGAAGAAACATATAGATGTGAATATTGAGTTACCTAGAAGAAACATATAGATGTGAATATTGAGTTACTTAGAAGAAACATATAGATGTGAATATTGAGTTACCTAGAGGAAACATATAGATGTGAATAAATGAGTTACCTAGAAGAAACATATAGATGTGAATAAATGAATTCTCTAGAAGAAAGATATATATGCGAATATTGAATTACCTAGAAGAAACATATAGATGCGAATATTGAGTTACCTAGAAGAAACATATAGATGTGAATAAATGAGTTACCTAGAAGAAACACATAGATGCGAATATTGAATTACCTAGAAGAAACATATAGATGCGAATATTGAGTTACCTAGAAGAAACATATTTAGCTATCTATTGACCTTTCGAGCCGTAGTCTCGAAATAATTAAAGTAATTTCAGTGTCTCTGTGGGTCGGCCTCTTTTCCTCTTACCTGTTGTTTCCCACATGAGGGCATGTTTTGTTATTCGGTTATTATCTCTCCTCATCATATGACAAACATATGACCATCGTCTTTTCTTTATTACTGAAGATATTAGTGGTTGATTGGCGATTTCTCTAATGTCTTTGTTTGTTTGAATTAGTTCCACGCTACACCAAGTATTTTCCTTTGACATTTATTTTCGATTGCGTTCAACTTTGTTTCTAAATCTCTTGTTGTTTTCCAGCTCTCACATGTATGCGTAAGGGTAGATAGTACGTTTGATTTGAATAGTCTAAGTTTTGTGTTTGTACTAATGAGTTTTGATTTCCACAATTTTTCAAGGCTTCTAAAACTCATTGCTGCTTTATCTATTCTGATTCTAATTTCTGTACTGGTATCCCCTTCTCGATCAATGTAACTTCCAAGATAGATAAAGTGATCGATCTCTTCCACTGGTTTATTTTCCATGTATATTCTGTCATCTGTTGGAATTAAGCTTGAAGAAACGTATAGATGTGAATAAATGAGTTACCCAGAAGAAACGTATAGATGTGAATAAATGAGTTACCTAGAAATAACATGTGAATAGATGAGTTACCTAGACGATCAAATACAACGAATAGCAAAGAACTCACAAGTTAGAACCGAAAAACTCCAGAAGTCACGTGATTAAATAACAGACGATGACACTGTACAGGCTATACACGATGAAAAGCTTTATAAAAAATGCAAGTGATATATTTTATGGAAAAAAATGAAAAGACAGCAAATGAAAATCAATAGCCAATGAAAAATAGTGTCAGAATCATACAAGTAAAACAAGTAGAACATGAGCAGGAGTGAAAATATTATCTCTATGTAGGTTTGACGAGACACTGACAAACTGAACAAAACAGGTTGTGGAACTCCTATGATTCATAAAGAGTATACATGTCGAAGATGATAAATACTTTAATAAAAGGACGAAACATCTAGACTAATTGAGTATGAATAATAGAACAACAAAAGAAGAACTGATATTACTAAGTGATCTTTCCCAGTCGCAGAAATACTACAATCTGTTGACAAAGAACCCTATTATTATTGCAGTATCTCTTGGGTGCACAATCCTATCTGTTTATCAGAACTTGAGAATTGAGGAAGGCCAATGCAACGACTTCATCAACTTGCAGGATATAAGATCAATAACTCGTGTCGACCGCATGACATTCAATCACGTCATGATGACTTTCTTTCTGCTGTGGAAACTACAGGTTGATCGTGAGGTCATGAATGAATAGAGCAACTGGTCATTATTTTAACTTAGTTATCTTGTTTATATGCTGATCATCGTTGCACTTGAGTCGTTCCAAATAGCACTTTGACTATTCGTCTGAACACACAGAACATTATCTTTAATACAATGCTAGATTTCCGTAGCGATTACAAAGTTTCCTGAATTACTTTCAGGATAATTGTTAAAGTAATTATTATTTTTGTAATGAAAGTAATACACATTTAAAAAGATCGTTACCATGGTAACGACATATTATCTGCACTTTTCAAGTCTCAACTATCAAGGGCTTCTTTCGTCCTCAGCTTGAATACATGATATTTGTAATCACTGACTTTTAAATCACTGACTTTTAAATCACTGACTTTTATTAGACTGGAGCGAAACTATAATAAAATATACAGACAAAATCATGCCATTTTCAATGTTTTATTCTTCCTTCAAAGAGACAGGCAGTAGGCACAGCAACAGAATCTCATGTACAGCAATCTTGTAATTGTTTCTTAAACTACATCTAAACAAGACTTCAGATTATATTATTTTGTTTAAATTTTACCAGTGTATAACTAAACTCAATAATAAAACATTGCTTACTTCGTATGTTTGTTTTCTTGTTTGCGTCCGTCTGTGTTTTTGCAATCTTCAAACAAATGGCATTTACTGTTTTCTGTTTTGTATTATTTGCTATTTGGGCTAACAAATTTCACACCAAAAATGTAAGTTTAAGCCTTTCCAAACGCTGCAAGTCTCTATCACTAGAAGTAACGGAGATAGGCACTGGTCGTATGAGGCTTCATGGCACGTACAAAAATATGTATACAATTGTTTGTGACAACTTTACTAAAGGAATACAGCACAAAATAACTAAACGTTTCGGACACAGGTTTTTATCAGTATGCAAGGATATACTCATATACTACTACAACGCAACTATGTGGATTGACCTAAATGTCTACTTTGCTCAAGCGTCTTTGTGCTCAAGTCGCCATTAAATCCAAACAGGAAGTTCCCGCGTAATATGTTATGTTTTTTTCCCCCAGTCTATGAATAACCATCAAAAATCCTAAATATTATCAAAGACATGTATGATGGTTACACATGTGTAGTTCGAACAGAGGAAGGACTGAGCGAATGTTTCCCAATAGAAACTGGGGTTAAACAAGAATGCATTTTATCGCCCTTGTTATTTGGAATTGTTATGGACTTCATAATATGAAGAAATGCTGCACTGGTAGTAAAGGCATCGAATGGATACAGGGAGACCATTTGGAGGACCTCGACTTTGCTGATGACATAGTCCTCATCAGCAGTCAGATAAAAACGATGCAAGAAACCACAAATGAACTATCATCAATAGCCAGCAAAATTGGGCTTGAGATCAATCATGAAAAGACTAAAGTCATGAAAAGCTTAATTCCAACAGACGACAAAATATACATGGAAAACAAACCAGTTGAAGAGATCGATCACTTTATCTATCTTGGAAGTCACATTGATCGAGAAGGGGATACAAGCAAAGAAATTAGAATCAGAATAGCTAAAGAAGCAATGTCTTTCAGAAGCCTTGACAAGTTGTGGAAATCAAAACTCATCAGCACAAACACAAAACTTAGACTATTCAAATCAAACGTACAATCAACCCTTACGTATGCGTCTGAAAGCTGGAAAACAACAAGAGATATAGAAACAAAGTTGAACGCATTCGAAAATAAATGTCTAAGGAAAATACTTGGTATAGCGTGGAACGAGTTCAAAACAAACGAGGAAATTAGAGAAATCGCCAATCAACCATTAATATCTTCAGTAATAAAGAAAAGAGACGATGGTCATATGTTGGACATGTGATGAGAAGAGATAATAACCAAATAGCAAAGCAAGCCCTCATGTGGGAAACAACAGGTAGGAGAAAAAAGAGGAAGACACAGAGAGACAATGAGAAGAACATTGATTAGAGAGGCAAGAGCAGCAGGATTCGGCTCCCTCAGTGAGATAGAGCTGCTTGCACAGAACAGAGACAAATGGCGAGATTTGATAAACTTTACAATGATTGAAAACTGCTAGAATAAAAATTTAGATAATAGAAAGAGTATCTGGGTCTATGTCCTATGGGCCGGCTATGGCTCAAAAGGTCAGTAGATAGATAGTTAGAATGGAAAAATGGAAAATGTAAACGTAAAAAAGAGTTCTTCATAGTTCAGGGCCGGTTCAAGGTACTGCAACTCGGACAGTTGCCCGATGCGAGACATGTGCTTACGCCATCAAGGATCTTCCAATTAAGAAAAAAGAAAAGAAAGAAAGAAAAAGTGAAAATATTGAATACAATATTTTTTTTAATTCAGTCTGACGTCAGAGAGAGAGAGAGAGAGAGAGAGAGAGAGAGAGAGAGAGAGAGAGAGAGAGAGAGAGAGAGAGAATTAGTTTTTTTCCTTCTGAATATATGTATGATTATATTTAATACAGGGCGCCAGCAACCAAAAAGGCCCCAGGGCTCTCCTTTTGACATGGATCTTACCCTGTCTTACGGAAGTGAGGTATCGACAATTAATAGACGGGTAGGAAAGTCATTAGAGACAATAAACATAGGGTTATATTTTTAAAAAATGATAATATCATTAGCCAATAAATATATATATATATATATATATATATATATATATATATATACGTACACACACATAGAGAGAGAAAGAGAGAGCAGCGGAGACACCTTATAAATGAAACCAGTGCACAAAGAAAACATTAGAAGCGGATTATGAAGATTGAACTTCCTCCTTAGACGTAGCTTGTGAAGAAGACGATTTGTAACAATTACCAGAGAAAACAAGAAGAGACGTTGGGACAACAGATTACATAAAGGTTATTGAAGATATCAACTGTTGAATTATTAAGAAACTCCAGAGTCAGGATGCGCTGAAAAATATTATAGCCTCCCCCGTTGATAACAATAAAATAAATAAGATAATTTAGTCTTTCCACTACTGATACACATTCACGTATGTTGTTATTGCTGCAAGTGCATACGTGTGTATAAATTGATGAGTTCGACCGTTACCGACTTTAATATTTGAAGTAAAGTCTGACATTGTTATGCAAAAACATGACACTAAGAATACTATATCTTATAGAAACAAATGTGCTGCTTAATAAAATAGATATCGGGCACATCATGACAAGAGGAAATTTTGAATACTTGGTTACAACTGGAAAAATAAAAGGAAAGAGAGAATGCGGACGACAAAGAGAGAAAATACTGGATATAAAGCTTGGTGTCATGGCATGGAAAACAGTCAACAACAGAATTGATACGATGCACTGTAGATAGAAGATTGTGGAAGGACAATATCGCCTACGCCAACCGGTATGGCACATGATGATGATAATGAATAAAATAGATAACAGCCAGCGCCGGGAAAAGATAATAGAGACGTTACAAGGTGCTAACAAATTACAGCGAAAGTCGTAAACATCAGCAAGGCAAGAAGGTGTCGGGCTGAATGTAGATGTTCGGATTAATCTCTGTCTTTGCTGTGTAAAAATGAAGTGCCAAGAAGTTTAAATGTTGAAATATTTGAAGGTAAAGTGTCAAACGATAATTGTTAAGCAGCAAAAATATACTCAAGGCGCAACAAAGCTTGTCGAAGCTTTGAACAGATGTTACCACTGCTGTCCAACAAAGAGACAACACTAGAGGCAAGACGGGCACTCTACAACACAATCTTCATTTCAACATTGTGCTACCAATACCAGAGCTAGACGCTAAAGCGAGGAGGCATATTTTAAAATAACTATTACCGAAATGAAAATGTGTGAACGACATAAAACAACCTAATAAATTCAGATTATAAAATGAATAACTAAGGGAAAAGCTGGCAGTAATGTCCGTCATTGAGTACAGAAAAATAACATCAGAAAAAATTAGCGTGGCCAAATGATAAGACAGAAAGATCATCAAACAACACAACGAGCCATCGACGAACGCTACAAGAATACCAGACCCAAGGGCCAAGCACAAAATAGATGGACTGCTGGAAATATAACAATCATCATCATCAAGTACCGGGCCTAGTTGCGTAGGTGATCATGTCTCTCCACAACTTTCGATCTCGGTAGCTATTTATCATCTTTTCTCCCTCAATTTTGCCAGTTATTACAATATATTCAAGTTGTTCTCTTCTCATTACATGGCCAAAAAATGATGATTGTCTCTTCCTAACATTGGAAATTAGCTCTCTTTTTGCTTTAACCTCTCTCAGAACCTCTAATATAACTATAGGAAAGGCCAAAAGATGAGTAAAAGATAGCAAAATATATCTACCCTCAACACTGAGAGATAAATCAGGAAAGGAAAACGAAGAAGAAGAAAACGAATTAACGTGACTTATTTTTTATGATTTCAGTGCTTCAGTGACAGAACTGAGCACAATCTACAAAGCCATCATCATGTGCTGGGAAACAATATAGATATGGTAACCTCGCAAAGGCGGATAGTAAAAATGTCAAGAGGCAGTAGGAAACGTGAGCGCAGAAGAGTCTAAGTAAAGAGTAAAAAAAACAATAAATTATCTCCCTTCAATGTTGAAAGCCAAATGAGGCAAGAAATAAGTGCTGCAGTACTTCTTCTTATGCTCTCTAATACCTCTTTCTCTCTCTCTCTCTCTCTCTCTCTCTCTCTCTCTCTCTCTCTCTTTTCTCTCACTATATATATATACACAGTAAAGTCTCGATTATCCGGAATGCTCGGGGAAGAACCCATTCTGGATAATTGCATTTTTCTGGATAATCGAGAGTAAGAAAACCAAACTCAAAATTTATGAAAAAACATGATTGAAAAATTGCAATGCTCAGAAATATTTAAATTCGTGTGACATTCACTAGCTTTCTCTATCAACATGGGTCCTGATATTGGCATTCCTTTTCTTCTTCTTTCTAAAAACCACACATAAAGGACGTCGTCGAGTTTTTCAAATTTTGGCCGTTTCATACTTCGTCTCTGGTGTATATTGTTGCTGCTTTCAGACTCCGACGCAAACTTAAACAACTCATCTTTTTGATTTCGTATGTCATATAATGTTGAAGAGGCTATGCCAATTCAGTCATCAAAACGTTGCGATTAACGCCTTTTTCAAGTCTACTAGCGATTTCAATCTTCTGGTTCAGTGTCAATACAGTTCGCTTGCGTTTACCTTTGCGGGAAATTGAGGTGTGGTTTGCACTCGCAGAGGCCATTATTTAACACAAAAATGTATTCCGTTAAAAATTATGCACACATGCGTTTATAGCATATCATGTATAATTTATACTGATGGAACGAATTTCAGCTTGCACAAATGTCTGAGACAAACTAACGTCAAACTCTGTATCTTACTCTTTTTGAATTTCCAGTCGGTAATTTTTGAACCCCTCCCCCTTTCTTCTCACCATCTCTATGTCACTGCACGCCGGCTGCTCAACCTTTGATTTATAATCATCAAAGTTATGGGCTCTTCAATTTTCACAAACAATACGTCTGCTTCTAATGTTCGGTCAGACTGTCAAACGCCATATTTTTGACAAATTCATGACCAACTTTAGATCTAAAGCAGGCTATGAGAAAATTAAGCAAATTTGTAAAATCATGTAGATAAGTGTTTTTGGCACGACTAAGATTTCCCGACAAAAACATTTAGTCGGGGGAAAAAGTGAAGATATAGACTGTCTGTCGCTTTTACTTGGAATATTTGGAGACACAATGTCTGGATTGAATAAAATATGTTCGCTCCTATTTGAAGTATATTACTGTAAATACACTATTGTAAACGCAATATTGTGTAATGATAGAGCCTGTAGAAGTAAGCGCAGCGCACAAACCGTGTTGTAGCGTTTTCGATTTCCGGATAAAGGCATTTAATTTAACTGAACAAAACATGATTCAAGCTTTCTCCCTATAATAATTAAAAAAAAAAAAAGTCCGTTAAATTAAGAATTCCGGATTATTGAGTACCGCATAATCGAGACTTTACTGTACATTTTTTTTCCATTCCTTCCTCATTTGCCTTTCGGCGTCGAGGGGAGATATGGTACGAGGTTTCTTTATCTTTATTTGGGATCTTCTGCTGTTTTACCACAGAATGTTAATAGTCTTCCGTTTATCTACCTTTTTCTTGGTCGGCCTCTTGATCTAGTGTCCTCGTATCGTTTGTTGGTAACTCATTGTAATAGATTTAGTTCTTGAATGTCTTATCACATTCCCGAGCTACTTTATCTGACTAATACATATAATCACTCCGTACCATAGCGGCTATCGTAGACTATAATTTTCTTCAAGAATTCTCGACAGCGATTCAGTTCTACTTGTGACTGCTTACCGTGCTACCACACCAAGTTATATATATACTTTGTCGTCCGCGATCTCACTTTTCCTGTATTTTCATAGTACTACCCAAGTATTGCAATTTTCATATTCACATGTGCCTGAAAAATGTCAATTGTTTCTATTTGATACTTTTTTTCTTTTTCTTCAGTCTTCTTTTTTTTTGTTTTGACCTTGTTGAAAATGTCCTCATTGATTTCTTTGTGCTGCTCAGGGAACTCTAAACATTATTTGGAGAATCCCATCTGTGCTTCATTATTTGGAGAATCCCATCTGTTTTTCATTATTTGGAGAATTCCATCTGTGCTTCATTATTTGGAGAATCCCATCTGTGCTTCATTATTTGGAGAATCCCATCTGTGCTTCATTATTTGGAGAATCCCATCTGTGCTTTTCATTTGTTAGTCTGCTGTACATGATTCACTTCCACAGGTCTGAACTGGCTCTCCATAGCATCAAAGAACTCAATGTATTACTTATATTGGTATATACCTGCTCCACAAGATGTTTTGCATTTTCTGAAATGAAGCTTTGGTCTACATTACATTATTTTCAAACACTTTTCTACTCTGTTGTCATCTCTATTTCATTCAATAGGTTTTCAATGCAGTTTTGTTACATCGGTTATTTTTATGTGCTACTTTTATTGATGTCTATCGCGGTACAATTCTCTTGAATGGCTGACATCAATAACGTTAGTCGTAATCCCAGTACTGAGACATAACCCTTGCCCCCAAACCAAGCTCGTCAAAACTTAGACATACCCTTTTCATTCCTGAAGTGCTTTCTATCTGACAAGATTGAATGAAATAAATATTTTACATTTCAGAATAAGTTTGATATATGCTACTTGCATTTAGAGTGAAACATTTTAACCAATGATGAATAGAAAAAACATGAACCAAACACTCATTATCATGGCATGTATTGCGCCGTTTCACGCTTGATTTCATTTTGATCTTCACAAACTCATATTCGTCAGATTGCTAGTCATATCTGTTCCTCAATCTTCATCCTATACATAATTAATTTCTTCTAACTTGTTTTGGAGGTTTTATAATAACCCATTACCAATTTACTTGATCTCTTGCTGCAATGTCTAACACACAAATGTCCGTCGTTTTATGCGAGTTAGTTTCCTCTGACCAATGAGCTATGAAAATAAGAATTAATATTTCCAAGAAAAAGTCGGGCCATCTAGCGGACATCAAACTGTGTACAGACAAACAGTATCTTATATGGAACAATGTGAGAAAATACAATTGTTAAAAAAGGAATCGGAAAACCTCCTAAATGTCACTTGAACCCTCAATAATCTTCTACATAGTTTTATTCAATTTTGCAGAAAAGACAAGACAACGTTCAAACGGTTAGACTCTAATTTCTTTTTTTTTTCATCGGAGGTGAGCAAGGAGACTACACATACAAATAAAACAATACAAATCAGTAGTATACAATGGTCCATTTTCCCGTATTTGGACCGTAAATTAACAAAGACATATAGTGTGGTGCGCAGCGCACCACATGTACATGAGAGACAGGGGGAGTTAACCGTAACATTTCGTGTCGAGGTATTGACCTCTAGTCCCGGTGACCCCGGAAGTGACGTGTTTATGTCTGGGGTGTCCTGACTTTGGAGCTCTTGGTGTACTTGAGCGATAGTGATAGGTTAGTAGATTATACAACATCAGGTTTCTCATAATGAGGTTTCTTCTGGGCGCCTAATGTACTGTAGGCGCAGGGGGAGTTAACTGTGACATTTCGTGTCGGGATGTTGACTGGGGGTGTCTGTCGGCGTGACCTCGGCGCTCCGTATTTTAAAAATTCCGAATTATTTTAAAAAAACAGTCTCCATCTGATTTCGAACACGGGTCTACGGCGTGCCAGGCCAGACACTTACCACTATGCTACAGGCGATCACAGAATTAGAGGCTGAATGAGACAGGTGAATCGTGATGCTTTTGTTGGTACCTGACAGCTAGCTAGTAGTAGAGAAAGATTGACCCGCATTTAGGCGCTAAATTAACGAAGATATATAGGGCGGCGCCCCGCGCGCATAACGCGTGCGGCGCAGGGGGAGTTAACCGTGATATTTCATGTCGGGATACCCGGTGACCTCTCGTTGACCTCTCAACCTCTCGGCGCCATGGTCGGGGTGAGCTCTCGCCGTATGTATGTCATGTCGAGGTAGTAGACACGTATGTCATGTCATTGTAACAGTCATGTCAATGTAACAGTCATCTCGTTGTAACAGTCACGTGTGTCATGTCGTTTTATCAGAGACGTATGGTATGTCGTTGTAACAGTCATTTCGTTGTAATAGGCATCTCGTTGTAACAGTCACGTATGGCATGTCGTTTTATCAGACACGTATGGTATGTCGTTGTAACAGACATGTTGTTGTATCAGTCATGTCGATGTAGTAGACACGTATAGCATGTCATTGTAACAGTCATGTCAATGTAACAGTCATGTCAATGTAACAGGCATTTCGTTGTAATAGTCATCTCGTTGTAACAGTCACGTATGTCATGTCGATTTATCAGACACGTATGGCATGTCGTTGTAACAGACATGTTGTATCAGTCATGTTGATGTAGTAGACACGTATGTCATGTCATTGTAACAGTCATGTCAATGTAAAAGTCATGTCAATGTAACAGTCATTTCGTTGTAATAGTCATCTCGTTGTAACAGTCACGTATGTCATGTTGTTTTATCAGAGACGTATGGTATGTCGTTGTAACAGACATGTCGTTGCATCAGTCATGTCGATGTAGTAGACACGTATGTCATGTCGTTGTAACAGACACGTATGGTATGTCGTTGTAACAGACATGTCGTTGTATCAGGCATGTCGATGTAGTAGACACGTATATCATGTCATTGTAACAGTCATGTCAATGTAACAGTCATGACAATGTAACAGGCATTTCGTTGTAATAGTCATCTCGTTGTAACAGTCACGTATGTCATGTCGTTTTATCAGAGACGTATGGCATGTCGTTGTAACATACATGTCGTTGTATCAGTCATGTCGATGTAGTAGACACGTATGTCATGTCATTGTAACAGTCATGTCAATGTAACAGTCATGTCAATGTAACAGTCATTTCGTTGTAATAGTCATCTCGTTGTAACAGTCACGTATGTCATGTCGTTTTATCAGAGACGTAGGGTATGTCGTTGTAACAGACATGTCGTTGCATCAGTCATGTCGATGTAGTAGACACGTATGTCATGTCGTTGTAGCAGACACGTATGGTATGTCGTTGTAACAGACATGTCGTTGTATCAGGCATGTTGATGTAGTAGACACGTATGTCATGTCATTGTAACAGTCATGTCAATGTAACAGTCATGACAATGTAACAGGCATTTCGTTGTAATAGTCATCTCGTTGTAACAGTCACGTATGTCATGTCGTTGTATCAGTCATATCGATGTAGTAGACATGTATGGCATGTCAATGTAACGGTCATGTCAATGTAACAGTCATTTTCAATGTAACAGTCATTTCGTTGTAATAGTCATCTCGTTGTAACAGTCACATATGTCATGTTGTTTTATCAGACACGTATGGTATATCGTTGTAACAGACATGTCGTTGTATCAGTCATGTCGATGTAGTAGACATGTATGGCATGTCAATGTAACAGTCATGTCAATGTAACAGTCATTTTCAATGTAACAGTCATTTCGTTGTAATAGTCATCTCGTTGTAACAGTCACGTATGTCATGTTGTTTTATCAGAGACGTATGGTATGTCGTTGTAGCAGACATGTCGTTGTATCAGGCATGTCGATGTAGTAGACACGTATGTCATGTCATTGTAACAGTCATGTCAATGTAACAGTCATTTCGTTGTAATAGTCATCTCTTTGTAACAGACACGTATGTCATGTCGTTGTATGGTATGTCGTTGTAACAGACATGTCGTTGTATCAGGCATTTCGATGTAGTAGACACGTATGTCATGTCATTGTAACAGACATGTCAATGTAACAGTCATGTCAATGTAACAGTCATTTCGTTGTAATAGTCATCTCGTTGTAACAGTCACAGATGGCATGTCGTTTTATCAGACACGTATGGTATGTCGTTGTAACATACATGTCGTTGTATCAGTCATGTCGATGTAGTAGATACGTATGTCATGTCATTGTAACAGTCATGTCAATGTAACAGTCTTGTCAATGTAACAGTCATTTCGTTGTAATAGTCATCTCGTTGTAACAGGCAAGTATGTCATGTCGTTTTATCAGAGACGTATGGTATGTCGTTGTAACAGACATGTCGTTGTATCAGTCATATCGATGTAGTAGACACGTATGTCATGTCATTGTAACAGTCCTGTCAATGTAACAGTCATGTCAATGTAACAGTCATTTCGTTGCATCAGTCATCTCGATGTAGTAGACACGTATGTCATATCGTTGTAACAGACACGTATGGCATGTCGTTGTAACAGACATGTCGTTGTATCAGTCATGTCGACGTAGTAGACATGTATGGCATGTCATTGTAACAGTCATGTCAATGTAACAGTCATGTCAATGTAACAGTCATTTCGTTGTAATAGTCATCTCGTTGTAACAGTCACGTATGTCATGTCGTTTTATCAGAGACGTATGGTTTGTCGTTGTAACAGACATGTCGTTGCATCAGGCATGTCGATGTAGTAGACACGTATGTCATGTCGTTGTATGGTATGTCGTTGTAACAGACATGTCGTTGTATCAGGCATTTCGATGTAGTAGACACGTATGTCATGTCATTGTAACAGTCATGTCAATGTAACAGTCATGACAATGTAACAGTCATTTCGTTGTAATAGTCATCTCGTTGTAACAGTCACGTATGTCATGTCGTTTTATCAGATACGTATGACATGTCGTTGTAACATACATGTCGTTGTATCAGTCATGTCGATGTAGTAGACACGTATGTCATGTCATTGTAACAGGCATGTCAATGTAACAGTCATGACAATGTAACAGGCATTTCGTTGTAATAGTCATCTCGTTGTAACAGTCACGTATGTCATGTCGTTTTATCAGATACGTATGACATGTCGTTGTATCAGTCATGTCGATGTAGTAGACACGTATGTCATGTCGTTGTAACAGACACGTATGGTATGTCGTTGTAACAGACATGTCGTTGTATCAGGCATGTCGATGTAGTAGACACGTATGTCATGTCATTGTAACAGTCATGTCAATGTAAAAGTCATGACAATGTAACAGGCATTTCGTTGTAATAGTCATCTCGTTGTAACAGTCACGTATGTCATGTCGTTTTATCAGACACGTATGGTATATCGTTGTAACAGACATGTCGTTGTATCAGGCATGTCGATGTAGTAGACACGTATGGCATGTCATTGTAACAGTCATGTCAATGTAACAGTCATGTCAATGTAACAGTCATTGCGTTGTAATAGTAATCTCGTTGTAACAGGCAAGTATGTCATGTTGTTTTATCAGAGACGTAGGGTATGTCGTTGTAACAGACATGTCGTTGCATCAGTCATGTCGATGTAGTAGACACGTATGTCATGTCGTTGTAGCAGACACGTATGGTATGTCGTTGTAACAGACATGTAACACCATCTCTTTTTGTGAAAATTTCAGATTTCAATGCTGGAGCAAAAAAAAAAAGAGATGGTGTTACTCAGTTCCCCTATAATGGGGATGTTGAGTTACTAAAAATAGATTTTGATCTCTGATGCAATACCTGATTAGTTACTAAAAATAGATTGTGACCTATGATCCAATAACAGAATACTCATTGTACTGGTGACCAACGTGTCTGTTACAACGAGCCGACTATTACAACGAAATGACTGTTACATTGACATGACTGTTACAATGACATGATATACGTGTCTACTACATCGACATGACTGATACAACGACATGTCTGTTACAACGACATACCATACGTCTCTGATAAAACGACATGACATACGTGACTGTTACAACGAGATGACTATTACAACGAAATGACTGTTATATTGATATGACTGTTACATTGACATGACTGTTACAATGATATGACATACGTGTCTACTACATCGACATGACTGATACAACGACATGTCTGTTACAACGACATACCATACGTGTCTGATAAAACGACATGACATACGTGACTGTTACAACGAGATGACTATTACAACGAAATGACTGTTACATTGACATGACTGTTACATTGACATGACTGTTACAATGACATGACATACGTGTCTACTACATCGACATGACTGATACAACGACATGTCTGTTACAATGACATACCATACGTGTCTAATAAAACGACATGACATACGTGTCTGTTACAACGAGATGACTATTACAACGAAATGACTGTTACATTGACATGACTGTTACAATGACATGACATAGGTGTCTACTACATCGACATGCCTGCTACAACGACATGTCTGTTACAACGACATACCATACGTCTCTGATAAAACAACATGACATACGTGCCTGTTACAACGAGATTACTATTACAACGCAATGACTGTTACATTGACATGACTGTTACATTGACATGACTGTTACAATGACATGCCATACGTGTCTACTACATCGACATGCCTGATACAACGACATGTCTGTTACAACGATATACCATACGTGTCTGATAAAACGACATGACTTACGTGACTGTTACAACGAGATGACTATTACAACGAAATGCCTGTTACATTGTCATGACTGTTACATTGACATGACTGTTACAATGACATGACATAGGTGTCTACTACATCGACATGCCTGATACAACGACATGTCTGTTACAACGACATACCATACGTGTCTGTTACAACGACATGACATACGTGTCTACTACATCGAGATGACTGATGCAACGACATGTCTGTTACATCGACATACCATACGTCTCTTATAAAACGACATGACATACGTGACTGTTACAACGAGATGACTATTACAACGAAATGCCTGTTACATTGTCATGACTGTTACATTGACATGCCTGTTACAATGACATGACATACGTGTCTACTACATCGACATGACTGATACAACGACATGTATGTTACAACGACATGTCATACGTATCTGATAAAACGACATGACATACGTGACTGTTACAACGAGATGACTATTACAACGAAATGACTGTTACATTGTCATGACTGTTACATTGACATGACTGTTACAATGACATGACATACGTGTCTACTACATCGACATGCCTGATACAACGACATGTCTGTTACAACGACATACCATACAACGACATGACATACGTGTCTACTACATCGACATGCCTGATGCAACGACATGTCTGTTACAACGACAAACCATACGTCTCTGATAAAACGACATGACATACGTGACTGTTACAACGAGATGACTATTACAACGAAATGACTGTTACATTGACATGACTGTTACATTGACATGACTGTTACAATGACATGCCATACATGTCTACTACGTCGACATGACTGATACAACGACATGTCTGTTACAACGACATGCCATACGTGTCTGTTACAACGATATGACATACGTGTCTACTACATCGAGATGACTGATGCAACGAAATGACTGTTACATTGACATGACTGTTACATTGACAGGACTGTTACAATGACATGACATACGTGTCTACTACATCGATATGACTGATACAACGACATGTCTGTTACAACGACATACCATACGTCTCTGATAAAACGACATGACATACGTGCCTGTTACAACGAGATGACTATTACAACGAAATGACTGTTACATTGACAAGACTGTTACATTGACATGACTGTTACAATGACATGACATACGTATCTACTACATCGACATGACTGATACAACGACATGTATGTTACAACGACATACCATACGTGTCTGATAAAACGACATGCCATCTGTGACTGTTACAACGAGATGACTATTACAACGAAATGACTGTTACATTGACATGACTGTTACATTGACATGACTGTTACAATGACATGACATACGTGTCTACTACATCGACATGCCTGATACAACGACATGTCTGTTACAACGACATACCATACGTGTCTGATAAAACGACATGACATACGTGTCTGTTACAAAGAGATGACTATTACAACGAAATGACTGTTACATTGACATGACTGTTACAATGACATGACATACGTGTCTACTACATCGACATGCCTGATACAACGACATGTCTGCTACAACGACATACCATACGTCTCTGATAAAACAACATGACATACGTGACTGTTACAACGAGATGACTATTACAACGAAATGACTGTTACATTGAAAATGACTGTTACATTGACATGACTGTTACATTGACATGCCATACATGTCTACTACATCGACATGACTGATACAACGACATGTCTGTTACAACGATATACCATACGTGTCTGATAAAACAACATGACATACGTGACTGTTACAACGAGATGACTATTACAACGAAATGACTGTTACATTGAAAATGACTGTTACATTGACATGACCGTTACATTGACATGCCATACATGTCTACTACATCGATATGACTGATACAACGACATGTCTGTTACAACGATATACCATACGTGTCTGATAAAACGACATGACATACGTGACTGTTACAACGAGATGACTATTACAACGAAATGCCTGTTACATTGTCATGACTGTTACATTGACATGACTGTTACAATGACATGACATACGTGTCTACTACATCAACATGCCTGATACAACGACATGTCTGTTACAACAACATACCATACGTGTCTGCTACAACGACATGACATACGTGTCTACTACATCGACATGACTGATGCAACGACATGTCTGTTACAACGACATACCCTACGTCTCTGATAAAACGACATGACATACGTGACTGTTACAACGAGATGACTATTACAACGAAATGACTGTTACATTGACATGACTGTTACATTGACATGACTGTTACAATGACATGACATACGTGTCTACTACATCACCATGACTGATACAACGACATGTATGTTACAACGACATGCCATACGTCTCTGATAAAACGACATGACATACGTGACTGTTACAACGAGATGACTATTACAACGAAATGCCTGTTACATTGTCATGACTGTTACATTGACATGACTGTTACAATGACATGATATACGTGTCTACTACATCGACATGCCTGATACAACGACATGTCTGTTACAACGACATACCATACGTGTCTGTTACAACGACATGACATACGTGTCTACTACATCGACATGACTGATGCAACGACATGTCTGTTACAACGACATACCATACGTCTCTGATAAAACAACATGACATACGTGACTGTTACAACGAGATGACTATTACAACGAAATGACTGTTACATTGACATGACTTTTACATTGACATGACTGTTACAATGACATGACATACGTGTCTACTACATCAACATGACTGATACAACATGTCTGTTACAACGACATGCCATACGTGTCTGATAAAACGACATGACATACGTGACTGTTACAACGAGATGACTATTACAACGAAATGCCTGTTACATTGACATGACTGTTACATTGACATGACTGTTACAATGACATGCTATACGTGTCTACTACATCGACATGACTGATACAACAACATGTCTGTTACAACGACATACCATACGTGTCTGATAAAACGACATGCCATACGTGACTGTTACAACGAGATGCCTATTACAACGAAATGACTGTTACAACGACATACCATACGTCTCTGATAAAACGACATGACACACGTGACTGTTACAACGAGATGACTGTTACATTGACATGACTGTTACAATGACATGACATACGTGTCTACTACCTCGACATGACATACATACGGCGAGAGCTCACCCCGACCATGGCGCCGAGAGGTTGAGAGGTCAACGAGAGGTCACCGGGTATCCCGACATGAAATATCACGGTTAACTCCCCCTGCGCCGCACGCGTTATGCGCGCGGGGCGCCGCCCTATATATCTTCGTTAATTTAGCGCCTAAATGCGGGTCAATCTTTCTCTACTACTAGCTAGCTGTCAGGTACCAACAAAAGCATCACGATTCACCTGTCTCATTCAGCCTCTAATTCTGTGATCGCCTGTAGCATAGTGGTAAGTGTCTGGCCTGGCACGCCGTAGACCCGTGTTCGAAATCAGATGGAGACTGTTTTTTTAAAATAATTCGGAATTTTTAAAATACGGAGCGCCGAGGTCACGCCGACAGACACCCCCAGTCAACATCCCGACACGAAATGTCACAGTTAACTCCCCCTGCGCCTACAGTACATTAGGCGCCCAGAAGAAACCTCATTATGAGAAACCTGATGTTGTATAATCTACTAACCTATCACTATCGCTCAAGTACACCAAGAGCTCCAAAGTCAGGACACCCCAGACATAAACACGTCACTTCCGGGGTCACCGGGACTAGAGGTCAATACCTCGACACGAAATGTTACGGTTAACTCCCCCTGTCTCTCATGTACATGTGGTGCGCTGCGCACCACACTATATGTCTTTGTTAATTTACGGTCCAAATACGGGTCAAATGGACCATTGTATACTACTCAAATCTCAAAATTCTCTGTGAAAGTAAACAGGCCTGCAAGATAGATGTAACACTCAATATAAACACGCAAAAAAAACGAAACGTCATTTGGCAGTTAAAGGTATAGGAAGAGCATTCTAAAAATATATTCAGAGAAGGGCTGAAAAGTGTTTTACTAAATGGTATAAAACATCAAAAGTTTTCTACAGAGACAAAATGTAACAAATAAAATGGTACTAACAGTACAACAAAAACTAAGTAAATCAATAGTTGACTGTGCACAATCCATTCAGAAAGGCGTTTGATATCATGTCCTTCTATAACCCTCTATCTTTTGCGCTGTGCAATAGCTCCACCTTTAATTTTTTCCTGTGCCGCGCCGCTAAACCATACATCATCTCTCCCTGTACCTACTTCTTTTTCTATAATAACAACAACAGTAAGAAATAATGTGCACAACTTATATAGCAACAGTCTTTGCGCTCAAATTCAAGCAACACAAAATTGTAGCTACCTCTCTTTTCTTCCTATTAGCGCTCACCCAACTGGATGTTGGTGCGTTGTGTTGCTAGATTACGACAGTCTCGATATCTGTGCCTTTGGGCCTGACACATCCGTCTCCGGCATAATTACGTCCCTGATTCAAAGTGGTCCATGGGCTAAAAGCGGCCAGTGAATCAGAGTTGACTTCTTGCGGTAGAATCATTGAGCCAAAACTGATCAAAATTTTAATCCACCTCAAAATGATGTGCCTGTAAACAGAATCAGTATGGCTACGCGAGCAGAGATAGAAGGCAACCCTGCACTCAAAAAATGTCGTGCTTAACATTATGATACATATCTGTAAATCTTCCATTTCTATATTGTAGTGAAAATTACTACAACTTAAATTTAACATTAAGTGCTCGAAATATATTATTTTCTCAGAACTTTTGACACACAGCCGTGTGTTCACACTAGGCAAAACATGGGGACTCGGAATTCCTGGTTGATTTATGAGCAGAGTTTCATCTCATGGAACGAACGTATTAGGAAGGTACAGGGTGTAATGTTTGAACATGGCAAAATGTCAAATTTTGAAGAATTTCTGTTTTGATGATGTAATTTTTGTGACAGTATCGTAATCTAGTGTGAAGTCGAATGTGTTGCGTTGAAAGTACATACAATATTGGAGCCTGCAATGTGAGCGATAACAAAACGCATCTATGTCCACTTAGTGTCCTTTTAAGGGTGGACGATAAAGAAGAGCTACTGTCAGGCGAACACAGGAATTTTTTTTAAAAATCAGACTCACATAGTTCAAAGTTGAAGTTGAGAAAGCCTTGAACAAACACTACTCTCTTCCAAATAATGAAGATACTATAAGGTGTCAAACGTTTGATATCATTACAGACCTTTACCCTATGTGACTATCTCACTTCTTCTTCTGCATTTCGTGGCATTGACTTCTGACCAACAAAATAGTACGTGACGACTCTCCTAATGATGTCTTGCATGGCTAAAACAAAACCTCTCCACTTTATTTGATCTGTGGCCATCATGCGTGGGTTGCTGCAAGTCCGGTTCACACTGTGCGACTGTGTCTCACTTCTTCTACCTTTTAGCTCCCAGTGGAGCATAGGTCTTCAACAAACACTTTCCAAGTCGTTCTGTTTTTTGCAATTCTTTTAAGATCATTCCATGTCTTCCCCATCATCTTCATCTCTGCTTCAATCTGTCTTCTCCAAGAATTCCTTGGTCTTCCTCTTTGTCTTTTCCCCTGGGGATTCCAAAAAAGGGCCTGTTGTGTAATACTCTCAGTTGGTTTCCGTAGTGTGTGTCCTATCCATCGCCATCGTCTTCGCTGTATTTCTTTATCCACTGGTATTTGACCGGTACATTTCCATAATTCCACGTTTGTGACTTTGTCCTGCCATTTCCATCCCTTTATTCTGCGCAAGCATCCATTAATGAAAGTCTGTACCTTCGTGATTGTCAATTTTGTTATTCTCCATGTTTCACAGCCATATAATAGAACCGACTTAACATTGGAGTTGAAAATTTGTATTTTTGTATTTAGCCTAATTTCTTTGGATTTCCATATGTTTCCCAGTGCAATGAAAGCTCCTCTTGCTTTTGATATCCTTATTTTGGTATCGTTTTCTGTTCCTCCCTCTTTATCTATATTACTGCCCAGATATATATAAGATTGTACGTCTAGTAGAGGTATTTCTCCTAGTTTTATTTGGTTATTGCCAACTGCATTAATTCTCATAATGTTGGTCTTATCTCTATTAATCTTTAGTCCTAGCTGTTGTGATCTCTCATCTAATATACTCATTTTATCTTGCATCTGTTGGTGGCTGTGTGATAGGAGAGCTATGTCATCAGCAAAGTCTAAATCATCAAGTTGTTTGGTCAGTGACCACTGGATCCCATTTCTGTTGTTTTGAGTTATTTTCATAATCCAATCTATGGCCAGTAGAAAGAGAAATGGAGACAGAAGGCATCCTTGCCTTACTCCTGTTCTTATTTCAAATGCTTCTGTAAGCTGTCCTTCATGCACCACACTACATTGTGTCTCACTTATTTTATGCAATATTTCTCTCGGTTGGTTTCTTTGTCGTCTTCGGTCCAAAATTCACTGCTTGATTGTTGATGTGATCATTTCTTACTTTATTGAGTACATGACCTGTCTAGCTCAGACGCTGCTGTACTGCCTTTGACTGCACATGTTGAGTAGTTCTTGTTTATTGTTTTAGTTTTACCCGAAATCTTCTAAGAACTGTTCTCATGAGGGTTGTATTAAGGGAGGACTATGTAGAATATAACGAAATTAAACTAGGAGAAATACCTCTATTAGATGTACAATCTTACATATATCTGGGCAGTAATATAGATAAAGAGGGAGGAACAGAAAATGATACCAAAATAAGGATATCAAAAGCAATAGGAGCTTTCATTGCACTGGGAAACATATGAAAATCCAAAGAAAGTATGTTAAATACAAAAATAAAAATTTTCAACTCAAATGTTAAGTCGGTCCTATTATATGGCTGTGAAACATGAAGAACAACAAAATTGACAATCACGAAGATACAGACTTTAATTAATGGAAGCTTACGCAGAATAAAAGGATGGAAATGGCAGGACAAAATCACTAACATAGAATTATGTAAATGTACCAGTCAAACACCAGTGGATAAAGAGATGCAGCCAAGACGATGGCGCTGGATAGGACACACACTACGGAAGCCAATTGAGAGTATTACACAAGAGGCCTTTTTTGGAATCCCCAGGGGAAAACACAAAGAGGAAGACCGAGGAATTCTTGGAGAAGACAGATAGAAGCAGAGATGAAGATGATGGGGAAGACATGGAATGATTTTTAAAAAATGGCAAAAAACAGATCGACTTGGAAAGTGTTTGTTGAAGACCTATGCTCCACTGGGAGCTAAAAAGGTAAAAGAAAGATGTAGAATAGTGAGACATAGTAGTGTTTTCTACTGCTTTCCATTAATAAGTATGTCACCTTATGATGATGTATGTTGACCACTGCAGCAACTGTACGAGTGTAGCAGTAAGTTAGGAAACGCAATTTGTATCTCGTGTGAAAGAGTTGGCAAACCGAGAAGTGACATAAAATTTTTTGCAGCAGTTGAAGACTAAGAGATAACAAGCTTAATAACGGGGAATAAAACAGTTATATTTCTATTATCTGATATAGATTTTGACTGGTTTATACAGCATGGAACACAATTACTTTTTTGCGCTCGTTTTAAATGGGTCTACAAAGTTTACACCCCAACTGGCAACAGCGCGTTGCGATATATGATATTCGTTGTCATTGGCAACCAAGCTGCCAACTTGCAGGACAGTAGCAGGTTGGTTAGAATTTTTGGTCATCACCATCTTTAAATATCGTGCCTGCTGACGTAGGTGATCACGTCTCCCCCGCAACTTTCTATCTCTATAGATGCTTATCACTTCTATTGTTCATTTTCTACCAAACTATTCTTTTTAAAACTATAAACTAGTACGATTTGAGCGTCAGTAGCGCGGTAGTTAGCATAATGGCTTTGCTATAACGTTAACGTAGATTTAATTTTTTTATGACGCTTGTCAGTTGACTCAAGTGCAAAAAAGAAATATTGAGAAGGAGAAGTCCCAGCTTTTCTCCAAACTGGGGGAGGCAAAACAATAATGGAACATCACGTCCTCCCCCTTTTCACCTTAAACTGCTAACGGGCAAATTCGATTCTACGAGGTCATCAGACCCAAGGTGTGATGACGAGAAAGATAGGATAAAGAAATACTAAATACGCTAGGAAACATACCGGTAGGATAGGCCAATAGAAGTGCGAAAGATCTCAAACTTTATCTCAAAAGCAAATGAGAAAGGAAAGAAAAAATATTAGTCTAATTTCTTTGTGGACAGCGTTTGCATCTATTATGTATTGCATATATATATATATATATATATATATATATATATATATATATATATCCAGCGACTTAATATATAGTATAGTATATATGTAGTGTAGCTGTTTAATACATAACATACATAATAATCTAATATGTGCCTTTGTTTTAGCCTATATAATAATAAAATATGTAATTTGCATGGCAACTTAATATATAATACACATATTTACTAATATCATATATATATATATATATGTAGCATTTTATTTTATAGTATACATTATAGTTTTGTTAGTATATGGTATACATAAACACTGAATGTTGAAAAATATTTTTATCCGTTTTGATCATGTTTCGATATTCCAATTGCTTTCGATGAATGATGATATCGTATGACAGGGAAAAGTTGGCTGTGTTCACTTTCTGCGCGGCTTCGCCTTATGTCTTTTTGCGTGTGCTGAGACTGCTATGATGGGGGCTACAGTTACCTTTCTTTGTTTGGGAGATGATATTCGGATGTTTGGGAGATGATATTCGGATGATTACGCTGGCATGGGCGGTTGAGCAATTATGGATTTTAATTCGTTTGCATTGATATCGGGGCCTTCCATAGCTAAATAACCAAATATATTTTTATGTAATTTTATATTAATAATATATAAATTATATCCACATCTGGTATAATCAACTACAACGATTTTACAAAATTAAAACCTGCCACATCAAAGAACGAGCTAAATATTGTATGCTATTAGATTATAAAATGTCGCTTGATTTTACAATTACAGCATTAACGCTGTATATTAATAATTGTACAATAATATGGTGCTTAAGTGCGCCACCTACATTCACGCAGTGGTACCCGGAATGTTTCAATAGCGAACTTATTAGTGACTCACCAACACATTAAGCCGGTTTACCCGGGAGCTGGTGTAGGTGAAGGTTAGAGTTGTTAATAATGGTTGGTTACTCAGAAAAGCGACATGATTTAAGCTCTGTTTCTTCGGCCAAAAATGTTACACAGATGTTTTTTTTTTAATTTAGTCGCTAGATTTTGTATGAATTTATTTTAATTTAGTCGCTAGATTTTGTATGAATTTATTTTTAATTTAGTCGCTAGATTTTGTATGAATTTATTTTTAATTTAGTCGCTAGATTTTGTATGAATTTATTTTTAATCCACCAGATTTAACGAGGGAAACAATAGCTGAAGCGAAAGCTATATCCGTAAAAAGCAGTATCATATTTAGAAGAAAAAATATATATATATATAAGGATATTAAGTAACAAATAATAGATTATAAATATGTAGTGGCGTAGTGTGGGGAGGGAAGAGGCTTTTTGGGGTGCAAAATTTCACAAGAAAAAGAAGAATAACAAATATTTACAAATAAGGTTAGGAGTCGCAATACTAGCCTTGCCCCACTAATCTACCAACCCATGTTACAGCAACTGGGAGCGAAGCACTACACTTCTTCGATGTTTAAAATCAAAGTGTGGAGAATTGTTGATGACACACGGACGACAAAGATGGACAGAATACTTCTTTAGAGCTCAATCAGGATGAACAATCAGAAGTAAAGAGTCAACAGAGTGGAGAAGGACCGCTAACTCTCACTGAAGCAGTGGATGTCTTACGTGACTTGACTATAGGAAAATAACTTGTGTCAGATATAACCAATGAGGAGATGGAAGTAAAAGGAGAATTTAAAAATAAAATAAAAACAAATTAGTTGAATGACATATACAAAAGTGGATATATATACAGGATGATCTACTAAAATCTGTATTTATCATCATTATCATCATCATCATGTGCCATACCAGATGGCGTAGGCGATCATGTCCTTCCACAATCTTCTATCTACAGTACATTGTTTCAGTTCTGTTGCTGACTGTTTTCCATGCCATGACACCACGCAATCCAGTATTTTCTATCTTTGTCGTCCGCGATCTCTCTTTCCTTTAATTTTGCCAGTTGTTACCAAGTATTCCAAATTTACTCTTCTCATGATGTGCCCCAAAAATGTTGATTATTTTTTCTGATGTTTTTTAGGAGTTCCCTTTTTGTGTTGGCATCTTTGCGAATTTTTTCATTGGTCTTTTTAACTGTCCAGGGAACTTTCAACATTCTTCTGAGAAATCCCATCTCTGTGGCCTTTAATCGTCTTTTTATTTGTTTGTCCACTGTCCATGATTCGCTCCTCTGTATTCATAGCTGTAACAAATAAACCTGGTGCCATGGATTGTGAAGATTATTGTGCAATAAGGTTTTTTTTTCAGTCACATAACTACAACATTACTAATATTCATCATGTAAAGAATAAGCAAAAAAATAAATCAATTAGAAATTGAAGATGAACAGTGTGGATTTGTAGGAGGTAGAAGTATGACAACCTCACGTGCATCATAAGATCACTAATAGAAATGGTCGTAGATGTAAAAACAGACCTGTGCTCATGTTATTTAGGCTACGCACTTGTAAAAAGTCAAGGATTAAAAAATCAAAATTTTAGGGAGAATAAGTGTTGACGGCAAAGATCTAAGAACATATAACAAAAATTGTAAGATATAAAGTGACAACAAAAAACAGTCACAAGGAAATTAAATCATTTGAGAATGTTTCAACTAACAGATGCATATTATGCATGAGTGTGTGCTATAGCCAGGTTTATTTAATATTTATATTGAAAGTATACTAAGATCTATAAAGGATATACTCAGAATATCAGTCTGTGGGTATATAATAATGAACATGAGGTAACCCAATGACACAGTCTTAGAGTATTATTACTATGCAAAATGTATGTGACAATGTTGTAGAAAAAGTCTTCTAGAAAAAGTCTTCTAGAAAAAGTCTTCTAGAAAAAGGCTGCTACAACATGTTAGAGACGTTACTCAAGACCAATGAATTGTTACCAAACACACAAGGTAGGCAGCTTTTGGCTGGGCAGAGATAATGTGATTAATATCTTCGTTGTTGTCTCGTATTTGACCTTGAACCTTGTCAAAAGAGGGAGCCGCGATAGCTCAGTGGTTAGTGAACTGGACCACAAAGGACAAGAGGTAGAGTTCGATTCAAACCGACGGCTTCAGATTCACCCAGCCTTTAATGGGTACTGGATTTTTTTTCTTGGAAGGTAAAGTGGCACGGACGTAATACTGACCTCATTACTCCAAAAATCATGTGCTGAAGGTCTGTAAAATTTATGGTCACTACCACCATATTCCCTATACGCCACTTGGCGTGACGGGGATACTTTACTTTTTTTTTACTTGTCAAAAGAAGAAGAGTTGGCCCAGATGGACTATGGAACGCTCATATTTCTACTATATTTGTATTCTGTGGGACAAAACTTTGACTTGTGCAGCTCGTGCGCTAGAGAGGAGCAGCGTTTATGGAAATTAGTGGCAGTAATAAAGATAAGTGCAGGTTAGTGCTGATTCGAAAGAGACTGGCGTTACGTTTCGGTGCCTGGACATTTGAGCCATTCTATATCTCTCCGAGACTGCCTTCCCCGTTATCACATGTGTTGTTTAATATGTGCATTGCCAGAATAGTGCAAGTGGGTAGTGTGAGACCGTGCCGAAATCTTGCATTTACACGTGACATCATGATATATTGCCAACCCTTAGTTTAAGAAATTGGTTTGGTAGAAAGACAACAGCAAAATTATTGTACATCAGTAGAGACAGAGAATCTCAGAGAGACGTCTTCACCTACACCAACAGGCACGGTAATTAATGACTATGACGACGATGCTATACCACATGTTAAATGGCTATTTATATGAGGGGTTGATTTTTAAAAAAAAAAAGAGGAAGAATATTTCATTTGACAATAAAAAACAAAATAAGAAAGGAAGGAATCAGAAAAAGTGTTGGAGTAACACAAGTTCTGAGTGTCAACAGATGCAACAACAGAAGAGGTGAGGGACGACACCCTCTCTCATAAAAGAAGGACAAGAAAAAAATATCTGACACTCCACAAAACACTACGTGTGATGCGAAGTAAAATGCACTGTTAAAAGCACTTTATTTTTTCTCGACGCTGAAAGGCAGAAAAGGTAAGAGAGTAAGAACATCAACGTTCCTTCTTGTCATCATTAGATCACAAGTATGTTACAGAACGTTGCATTCACCACAGCCCGTCTGAAAGAATATCCGTCTTTAGGCAGGTCACCAACTGTTTCTGTTGTCATGATCAATGTATCCTTGATGTCTTGAAATCACCTTCTTCTTGGTCTGCCCCTGATGCAGCGCCCAGAAACCAAGCCTTCCTTTATTGTTCTTTCTAGCCACTGTGTCTTTTGACGTGACCATAGTATTTTAATTTCCTCTGTAGAATGATGTTTATAAACTAGTTCTTTCTAATGTTTGTTTTTTAATGTCTTCGTTGCTCTTTCTCGTTTTCCAAAGTATCTTAATGATTTTTCTGTAACATTCTATTACTAATGAATTCATTTTTTCCCCTTTTATTTGCGAGATTGTCCATGTTCCACAACCAAGTGTCGCTACCGAGAAGATACTTTTATTGTAATATTCAAATTTATATCACAAATGTCTCTATTATTCATTACTTTTGGCTCGTTACGTGTTATAATTTCGGTACACGTTTCTTCTACTATTCAAATGTGCGGCACACAATTCTCGCACAGTTCTTCATTTGCGGCATTTTTCGTGTGATGCTCACCTTTTCAACACTTTTAGTGTACTACTCACGTCTCCACGATTGCTCACATTTGCACCGCCCATTTCTTAAAGTCTACACATTCAAGTCAAAGTCTGCATTCACAGCTTATTTTTGTGCGCACGTTCTCATATTTTAGCCTTCTTATTTCAGAAGCAAAGAGTTCTTAAACTAAGAAACAAATATACACAGATAAAAATGTCAACCATAAATATATTTACCTAAACCAGGCGGTGAAGACAGAGTTTTGATTACACGAGGCAAGTGTATGAACAAGAAGCACAGAAATGTGCTAGTATGTCAAAAGCATCCAGCAATTTCTTGGATAGGACGAAAACAGAATGTTTAAGTTAAAACAGATGAGACAGATGTTGACGTTTGGAAAGATAATATATTTTTAAAATTGCACAGTCAGTAAAAGATGCGAAAGCTTCGGTGCCCAAACGTTGTGTGTGCTAGCACTGAATAGAATGGTCTAGGTTCAATTCCAAGAGAAAGGCAAATCTTGTAATCGTTTTACTTCGGAGAGAGTGGGAAGTCCCCAAGGTTTCAGGGTTCGCCCAGTCTTTAAAAAAAGTCACCAAAGGTTTTATGAGAAGTAAAGACAGTTTGGTGTGATATCGACGACGTAACAAAAATGTGTCTTTGGGACATGGAAACAAATACCATCCTCAATAAGTCATGAAGGCGTGGTGTGAACCTGTTTTCTGTAAGAAGTAGGCAACGTTCTTGTGACTCTTCAAAGCGTCAGTCACAAATATAGTTACATTTGTATCAACTCAACTAACGGTGTATTAATTAAGATACCCACAGGCATAGCTTTTTACCAAATAGCATACACTATGGCGCTCTATGACAGCTAACCTTGGGTGCAGAGATGGCACACGATGGTGATAAACACATGCTATAGCAACTGTGGAGCCGCTAATTTACATACACGTTTCTACAAGCTAATAGTTCAGCATTTAGTGCATACATAAACATGACATTGTGCAGCAGTACTAACAAAGTACAACTAAGTGTGTTACAACTGAAACACTCGCACAGTCATAACAAATTAAATTGTAATGCTGTTCACACACACGCGCGCGCGCGCGCACTATATATATATATATATATATATATATATGTAATAAGCATGCACACACAAATATACACATGATTAATTGTACAGTTGCTCGCACACATGACTAATTGTGTTGTTTTAGCACACACACAGTACTTTCGTAGAACCTACTGCTAATTCTTCTTTGTCATCTACTTTTCAGCTCCCTGTAGAGCATAGGTCTTCAACAAACACTTTCCAAGTCGTTCTGTTTCTTGCCATTCTTTTAAGATCATTCCATGTCTTCCCCATCATCTTCATCTCTGTTTCTGTCTGTCTTCTCCAAGAATTTCTTAGTCTTCCTCTTTTCTTTTCCCCTGGGAATTTCAAAAAAGGGCATGTAGTGTAATACTCTCAGTTGGCTTCCGCAGTGTGTGTCCTATCCAGTGCCATCGTCTTCGCTGTATCTCTTTATCCACTGGTATCTGACTGGTACATTTCCATAATTCTATGTTAGTGATTTTGTCCTGACATTTCCATCCTTTTATTCTGCGTAAGCATCCATTAATGAAAGTCTGTATCTCCATGATTGTCAATTGCAAATTACACATTCCTAATTGTTTAGCGTCCTTAGTATCCATGTCTAACACACGATTAACTGTGCACAACATAATAGCTCACTGCATTGTTTTCTTTATTGTTGTTGTGTATGTGGGGTGGTTGTCACAGAAGCGCTTTAAAAGCGAGATAATAGTAGGATGTCTCACCAAAAGTAACAATAATAAAGAGCTAAAATATACGAAAAAAACGACAATTTTGCAGATTGACTGGCTACAAGACGGCTATAGAACACGAGATAGTCTCACATTTTTTTGGCGCTGAATAACTGAATTTGATTGTGGTACCTGTCTGCTGCGAAATAAGGAAACGTGTAAATCAGAGGTTGGCAGCTTTTTATATCCTGGGGACAAGATCTGAACAAAATATGAAGGCGCCGAGTGCTGGAAACTGTCACCTCTTGAAGCCTTCATAGGCATGATTTCATTTGCGTGCACATGCTACAATAAAGTGGGAATCTTATTAGTGATGAAAGTGGATATCAGAGAGGAGAGTGAAATTAGAGAGCGAAAGAGAGAGATAGAAAGAGAGGGAGAGAGAGAGGTAGAGAAAGAAAGTAAAAAAAAAAGTCAAGTACCCCCCCCCCCCCGTCACGCCAAGTGGCGTATAGGGAAATATGGTGTTAGTGACCCTATATTTTACAGACCTTCAGCACATGATTTTTGGGGTAATGTGGTCGGCCCGTGCTGCTTTACTTTCCCAGAAAAAATCCGGTACCCATTTAAGGCTGGGTGAACCCGGAGCCGTCGGTTGGGATCGAACCCTACCCCTTGTCCGTAGTAGTCCAGTTCACTAACCACTGAGCTATCGCGGCTCCCACTAATTTTTAGGGAATTAGTAAAACCCAGGTGTCCTCGCCAGGGTACGAACCCCGGCTGTTGCCGTGGTAAGCCAACCGCCTATCGATTGCGCTAACCGGACACCCTAGAGAAAGAAAGTGATACATGTTAATTCAATTCTATATATTAAATGGAGAGCTTAATGTTTTGATGAGATGCTTGTACTTTCAACAGAGATTAAACATACATAGTAATCGTGATACAGAAATAATTCATCTTTTCTAGAAAGTACGACATTCTTTATCCGTTTCTTCTTTTTTTTTTTGCTTGATAGTAACATTGTGTAATTCCTAAGTCGTGACAATAGGTTACTAACATTCAATGCTTTCCACATTAAAACCTGTATTTGCGGTTTTCAAAATGATAAAAGACTGTTATTGCACAAGTGTATTATTATAAAAGACTGTTATTGCACAAGTGTATTATTATAAAAGACATTGGTCTTTGCAATCTTGATCAAGGATCTGGCAAAGCAATTTGTCTTTTGACGCAAAACATTATCTTAGCTTGCAGTAATTTTCAATAAACTCGATGGCCGGTCAAAATTTCTTTGGTAGACTGGTTCTGGCCCGCGGACCTTATATTGCCACCCTTGAAATAAACACTAATTTATTGAACGTTTATGAGATTTCTCAAATTCATGACGTTTTCCATATATTGTTTTTTTAGATCATGCTAGGGGCCAAGCAGTCGGTCAAAAATAGCATGTTGAAAATGGTTAGTGACACATAGCTGCCTGCTTGCGTCCGGATAAACGAACTACAGCTGATCAAGATCATGCTAAACGTCCCATCAATGTGTCTGGGATAGATTTACGGGGGAAGGCAAACAAATGCCAACAAATGTGATAAAGTCAAAAATGTTGATCCTAGTTGCGTAGATGTTTCAGTCTCCAATAGGAAACGACACAGCAAAAACTAGACTCACTTAACGACGAAGGAAAGTAATTGTCTGGGTAAGGCTAAAGTAAACGATCAAGCTTTGTGGCAAAATTGAATATGGCGATAAAGACAACAATTATTCATTTACTTTGTAGAAGTGCTGATTTGTAAAGCAGTTTATGCTTAAACTGTGACTCTAAGTCCTTGGCTAGTATGCTGATGATACAGTCTTCATCGCTAAGAGTGAAAATGAGTTACAAGAAATGTTGGACATTATAGTGAAAGAAAGCAAAAATAAATGACTCAGTCTTAATAGCAAAAAGACAGAGGTAATGGTAACAACAAAGAAAAAGACATCACCTCAGTGCAAAATAAAGACAAGTGGAACAATATTAAAATAGGTAAATGAATTTAAATATTTGGGAACATTGTTAACCTCAGACGGAAGATGTACAAAATAGGTGAGATGCAGAATGGCTCAGGCAAAAGCAGCTTTCCAAAAATGAGGAAGATACTATGCAATCCATTTTTGACAATAGAAACAAGAAAAGAGTTCTTAAATGTTATGTAGAGCCAGTCTTAACATATGGATGCGAATCATGGACAATAGGACAACAGACAAGAAAATCACTGGAGTCTTCCCAACTCTCTTAGCTGTGATCAACTGGAGTTTTATTCCCACTCTCTTAGCTGTGATCAACTGGAGTTTTATTCCCAACTCTCTTAGCTGTGATCAACTGGAGTTTTATTCCCAACTCTCTTAGCTGTGATCAACTGGAGTTTTATTCCCAACTCTCTTAGCTGTGATCAACTGGAGTTTTATTCCCAACTCTCTTAGCTGTGATCAACTGGAGTTTTATTCCCAACTCTCTTAGCTGTGATCAACTGGAGTTTTATTCCCAACTCTCTTAGCTGTGATCAACTGGAGTTTTATTCCCAACTCTCTTAGCTGTGATCAACTGGAGTTTTATTCCCAACTCTCTTAGCTGTGATCAACTGGAGTTTTATTCCCAACTCTCTTAGCTGTGATCAACTGGAGTTTTATTCCCAACTCTCTTAGCTGTGATCAACTGGAGTTTTATTCCCAACTCTCTTAGCTGTGATCAACTGGAGTTTTATTCCCAACTCTCTTAGCTGTGATCAACTGGAGTTTTATTCCCAACTCTCTTAGCTGTGATCAACTGGAGTTTTATTCCCAACTCTCTTAGCTGTGATCAACTGGAGTTTTATTCCCAACTCTCTTAGCTGTGATCAACTGGAGTTTTATTCCCAACTCTCTTAGCTGTGATCAACTGGAGTTTTATTCCCAACTCTCTTAGCTGTGATCAACTGGAGTTTTATTCCCAACTCTCTTAGCTGTGATCAACTGGAGTTTTATTCCCAACTCTCTTAGCTGTGATCAACTGGAGTTTTATTCCCAACTCTCGTAGCTGTGATCAACTGGAGTTTTATTCCCAACTCTCTTAGCTGTGATCAACTGGAGTTTTATTCCCAACTCTCTTAGCTGTGATCAACTGGAGTTTATTCCCAACTCTCTTAGCTGTGATCAACTGGAGTTTTATTCCCAACTCTCTTAGCTGTGATCAACTGGAGTTTTATTCCAACTCTCTTAGCTGTGATCATTAATATGTTACAAGTTCACAGTGTGAACAAGTAGTAGACTTGTCGTTATGTCTGATACGGCAGTGAAAGTTAGCACATCGAGTTATCGAGTTATTGAGTTATTTTATTTGCGGGTCATCATCATTGCACTCCGAACATGTCCATAGGTGCTCAGATCCCCTCCTCAGCAATTCCCGCAGTGTCCAGCGACTGACGACTCCAGTTCTATGTTGGTTGATAAGTCTTCTTACACGCCCACTAAGTGTCTCATTTTTGGCTGTGCCCAACTTAACTTCCATTTCCATCATCCGAGAAGTGACGTGGATCTGTGTTTGTCGAAGTCATGTGCTCTTCCCACATCTCGGAGGGCATTGGTGATGTCCGCCCGATCCATTGGTTGCCCGTCCTCAACGACAGCGCAGCTAGCCAACCTGTTTTTTAGTTAGCACATGTTTCTTCCTGCTATCGAGTCATCCTATGCGACCTGGTCCTAGAAATGATAAAGAAATATTAAAATGTACAAGTACACATATAACAATTTAGTTGTGCTTTAGGAGAAGAAATGATGACCTGTTACAATTAATATCCAAATAACATTAAATAGTTATTTGGCTTTAATATAATTGTCTACAAATATGTAGTTATTTTTGACAATTCCTATTTTTTCCCATACGTGTCTCTTCTCTCTCTCTCACTATATATGTATATATATATATATATATATATATATATATATATATATATATATATATATATATATATATATATCTTTCTATTTTTTTAACCTCATAACTCTTTCTACTCCCATCTCTCAGTCTCTTTGTCAGAATCACTCTTTCCCGTTAGTTCCCTATTTTTACCAGCATTTTCAGTATCCTCCCATTAACTTTACACACTCTCTATTTCTGTCCTTTCATCTCTCTTTACTTTCTCTCTTCTTCGCTCCGCATACACAGCTTACTTGTCTACATTTCGGAAGCAGCAGGACCAACTCCTCTACAACTTTCACACAGTTCCAAAGTGATGATCCACTTATGTTTTTGTGTAACACCATAAATGTTTGCAGATGTTTCTTTTATCTAACGCCATCTGCGGAAACAACCAATTCAATTCTTCGTTCTATCAAGTGTCCGGGCGCAGCCAGACATTGAAACCTCAACAATATATATGTAATATTATTTAACTTTTGTTACTAATTAAAAGAATGGACAAAACCGCCCTTAGAGCAGGTGAGTTGGTGTTTCAATTCTTTCCAACTGGGATAAGTAAAGTATGCTCATAAAGAGTCCACCTAGCTTGCTGGTTAAGCACATTTCTGGCCTCGTCTCTCCCCATGATTCTTTTAAATAGCTTGGCTCTGATTTTTCCTGAAAGATTCAGGGTTTCTTGTTAAAAACTAAAGTTTCTTTTTGCTTAAGATGATGTCTTTCTTGATTCTCTCAGTAATTGTTGTGTTCTACTCTTCATGCTCCGTAGGGTCAATAATAATGACTTTAGTAATGAAGATGGTGGATGGATAGAACGTCATACCTCATAGTGTGTGTTACTTCATTGTTTCCCAACTTATGCCTTACACCAAGGTAATGTTCTTTAACTTCACTCTAGCTCTAGAACATTCTGCCGATTTGAAAGTAGTATATCCAAATAGTATGTTCCATTAACGATCTTTCATGCTGTGTCAATTTTCCTCTGTATTTTGATTATACAGTGTGATTCTCTCGAAAGGAAATTAAAACTGCCTCAGTATCTTCTTAAAATGCATGTATGATTCCCTGTGAAAATTGAAATAGTCTGCGGATACACGTATTGGTGAAATTTACCTTTCTGGGCCGCTCTTTTGCACCTGGTATATTTACACATTTTTACTTTATTGGGGTATCTTTAGCATGTTGTTTTTCCTGAGAGAGAATCACATTATATATTGACAATCTTTAATTAAGCGCAAAAATTATACTGAAGCTTGTGATTAATAGATTTACAAATGGGAGTCAAATAATTCCGAGCAAAGCTACTAAATACTTACGTTGTTAAAGATGGCATTGCTTGCCTGTTTGTGTATTTTATGTTGTTCTTTAAAAAATGTAAATCTCTAATATATTTGAAAAGTTTAGTTAAATACACTTCAAAATGTTATCTAATGTAATCTGTTTTCTTACTGTTCTGTATTTTCTTCATAGCGACCTCTAAATGTTTAAAGAGTCCTTATCAGTGGAACATGGCTCTCCCACTACGCCTAGATCTTTCTTTGTATTGGTAATTATACAATCTGAATGCTAGTGCACGATGCCTGAGTACAATGACGATGGTTTTAAATGCAAGAACATAATAAACTAGTACAAATAATAATTTGACACTATTCTCACAAGCATCTATCACTGATGCTTTTCCTAATTGGATTACTTTGCACTGTTATATTCTATACTTTTCAGTACTATGTATGTGTGTCACTTGTGCCATTGCTTGAGGATGAAACTGTTTCTTACTGTGATCTAAACGGTTTCCCCATGTTGATCATTGTCACCTGTTATTAGAGAGGGGGAAAAGGAGAAGAGATGTGCAATCCCTGCAGAGACATAAGGCAACACTGTTATGATAAATGTTCTTGACACTTTTTCCCTAGAATATGATACCGTAGTAAAATTTACCGCTTCAAAAACACAAATTCCTCAAAATTTGAAATTTTTCCTCATTCAAACATTACCCTCCTCTGTGTATTTTTTTAAATTACCACCCTCGATGTCCTCTAAGTATTTTATTTGTTTCCATTGCTACTGGTTTTTTTTTCCTCGTAACGCAAAAAAAAAATAAATAAATAAAAAATTGCCAAATTTCAAGAAGTTTGTCGCTTTAAAAAAAAAATTCTTTTATTGTTGCTGTGACCAGATACATTTCCTCGGTCGTCGACAGACAGCAAATAATCCTCTGTGACTCGGGAAACGCAGTGTATAACGCTATGTGGTCGCCTAACATACTGACATACTTACAGCGACCGTACTGATAGACATTGTAACATGTCCGGTCCATGAGGTGAAACTCAGGTCATAAATCAACCTGAGTGAGGAATTCACAGTTCCCGTAATTTTTACTACGGTATCGTGGCTTGGAGATTTACTGATATGTATCGTAATTAAGGGTTCTGCTAGTTGTATCTCTCTTCTCTCCTCACTTATACCAATTTGGTGTCGAGGGAGATACAAAATTCTTGTTCCAGCCACTTATGGCGGCCTCAGACGTTGTTAACTGATGTTGTAGCTTTTTTTTTCTTTGTTTGCATGTTCATAGTTCATCAAATGCTGGATCTACCACAAGATCTTCTTCCAACTCCTCTTTTAATATTATGTGTTTTGTATGGTTACAGAATATATTGTCATTCTTTCCAAGTGAGCAAAGAATTTCTTATTTGTCCATGTGTAATAACTTCATTAAGAGAAGGAGTATCTTGGTCTACGCCCTATGGGCCGGCTACGGCTCGAAAGGTGATAGCCAGTCAATAACTTCATTTCCATATGAACAGCATATTCTTCTTTAAAAAAGAAAACGTTCCTACCTTTTAGCGCCTTCTTTCTTTTAACTGTTGTCTATCTTCTTTCTAAATTAGTCCTTCATTCATATTATCTCACTTTCACAACATTTGTGTCGTCTTCTTACTTTTATGTCATATTTTTTTTCTATTTTATCACTTCATTTTTTTGTACATTCTATTAGTACTTCTTTTTTATATTCTCTTTTAATCTGTTTGTCATCTTTTGTTTACCTTATGATACTATTTTTCATTAATTTTGTTCTGTATTCTCTTCCTTTTTGTGAAATCCTTCTTTCTTCATGCCATCCACCTTTATGTTTTTCGCTCGTCCTTCAAATCCTTTATTTTCGACACTATATGGTTAACATAGGCCTGGTTCAATGATTGAAAACTGACGTCATACCAGTAGTTTCGTGGGATTTTATTTTTTTTCTAATAGATCTGTCCTGGTCAACATTTTTTAAAATTTAAACTGGTTCCAAACATCAAGGGAAGTAATAAACAACAAGGACGTAAACAGGTTCTTTCATCGTTAACAAAATTACGGACAGAATATTCTTTTAGCAAAATGTATGTGTGTGTAAGTCAATCACAAACAAAAAGTTAAAGTTGTATTGTTTCTCACACTGTAAAACTCTATTGCGAAAATAAATAATTATGCAAACAGTTATTAAAAGAATACCATCATCACCAAGTACCATGTCTGCTGGCGTGAGCGATCCTGTCTCTCCACAACTTTCGATCTCGAAAGTTATTTATCATTTCTGTTGTTGACCTTCTGCCAAGCCATTCTCTTAAGCTGTCTGTATCTTTTCTTTTTCATCATCATCATTATCATCGAGTGCCATCTCCGCAACGAGGGTTATCTACCATGGAGCGCCATTCTGCTCTGTCTCTTGCTTTGATGGTGAAGGTTGTCATAGGCAGATTTTTCATCTTCTGATGCTGCTCGTCCATGTTAGTCTTGATCTGACCTATTTTACCTTGTATTTTCCCCTCCAAGATTACTTTTAGTAGGCTGTTGTGTCTTTTAAGATGGCCCAAAAATCGCATTTGCCTTGTTTGAATTGTGTTTCGTAGTTCTCTTCATTTTTAATTGTTTTAAGACTTCATCGTTTGTTTTCTTTTCCTTCCATCCAATTCTACCTATTCTTCTATATATCCACATTTCAAAGGCTTCAATTCTCTGTTCTGTTTTCTTGTCTAATGTCCATGTTTCTGCACCATATAGGAATGTTGAGAAGACATAACATTTTGCTATTCTTAGTTTTAGTCCTGGTGTTATTTGTTTTGATGCTAGTATTACTCTTCATGACATTAAAATTACTTTTTGCCATTCCTATTCTTTTGTTTATTTCAGTTGTACATTTTCCACCACTGGTTATAGCATGTCGAGGGTAGTTGTACCTCTGTACTGTCTCCAGATGTATTCCCTCAATTGTGATATTTAATTGTAGGTCTTGAGAATTTTCTTTGTTTATGATCATAGTTTTAGTCTTTTGATATTCATATCTAGTCCATATTTTTGCTTGTCATGTTTATTTCATTAAGTATTTGTTGTAGATCGTTTGGATTTTCTGCTAGTAGAACAGTATCGTCAGCATATCTTAGGTTATTGGTTATCTTTCCATTAGTTTGTAGGCCTGGCATCTCTGTTAATGTTTTTAAAGATTTGCTCAGTGTATAGATTGAACAATTTTCTCTTTGCTTCCCTCTATCTTTTCGTCCCTCAATTTTCCCAGTTGTCACAAAATATTCCAGCTGCTCTCTTCTCATTGCATAGTCAAAAAAATAATGATTGTTTCTTACTAATTTTAGAAATTAGCTCTCTTTTTGCTTTGGCCTCTTTCAGAACGTTGTCATTACTCTTCTTACCTGTCCTTGGTATTCTCGACATTCTTCTGTAAAACCACCTATCTATCCATCTATTGACCTTTCGAGCTGTAGCCGGCCCATAGGGCGTAGACCAAGATACTCCTTCTTTTATCTAAATTTTTGTTCTAGCAGTTTTTAATTCTTTTAAAGATGTTTTATCAAATCTCGTCATTTGTCTCTGTTCTGTGCAAGCTGCTCTATCTCATTTAGGGAGCCGATTCCTGCTGCTCTTGCCTCTCTCATCAATGTTCTTCTCAGTGTTTCTCTGCGTTCCTCTTTTCCTCTAACCTGTTGTTTCCCACATGAGGGTTTTCTTTGCTATTCGGTTATTATCTCTTCTCATCACATGTCCAACACATGACCATCGTCTTTTCTTTATTACTGAAGATATTAGTGGTTGATTGGCGATTTCTATAATTTTTTTCGTTTGTTTTGAATTCGTTCCACGCTATACCAAGTATTTTCCTTAGACATTTATTTTCGAATGTGTTCAACTTTGTTTCTATGGCTCTTGTTGTTCTACATCTCTCACATGCATACATTAGTGTAGATAGTACGTTTGATTTGAATAGTCTAAGTTTTGTGTTTGTGCTGATGAGTTTTGATTTACACAACTTTTCAAGGCTTCTGAAAGACATTGCTGCTTTAGCTATTCTGATTCTAAATTCTTTGCTTGTATCCCCTTCTCAATCAATGTGACTTCCAAGATAGATAAAGTGATCGATCTCTTCCACTGATTTGTTTTCCATGTATATTTTGTCGTCTGTTGGAATTAAGCTTTTCATGACTTTAGTCTTTTCATGATTGATCTCAAGCCCAATTTTGCTGGCTATTGATGATAGTTCATTTGTGTTATCCTGCATCGTTTTTATCTGACTGCTGATGAGAACTATGTCATCAGCAAAGTCGAGGGCCTCCAAATGGTCTCCTTGTATCCATTCGATGCCTTTATTACCAGTGCAGCATTTCTTCATTATGAAGTACATAACAACTCCAAATAACAAAGGCGATAAAATACATCCTTGTTTAACCCCAGTTTCTATTGGGAAACATTCGCTCAGACCTTCCTCTGTTCGAACTGCACATGTGTAACCATCATACATGTCTTTAATAATATTTATGATTTTTTTTATGGTAAGCCATATTGCTTCAGAATTAACCACAAAGAATCTCTATGAATACTGTCAAATACTTTTTTGAAGTCGATGAAGTTAAGTACAAAAGGTAAAACCACATATACTTATATATATATCTTTCATCCCATTTATGGAATCCTCTATGGGGTGGGCGGGTTCTGTAGAATAGGAGAATAAAGGCCATACGCCTAGTGCAGTGGCCACAAAGCGTTCGGATCGGAGTCTGCATTTCATTCCCAATGCTTCAGACATTTACCGTAACTGAAGCCCGTGTTCCACCTTACTTGGGATAAAACAATAGGTTTACAACATGAGCACTGAACAACAGTATTTAAATTAATACTTTATTTTTCAAAGAATCAAATATGTTTAACTTTTAAATAAAGTGGTTCATGTAATATAATAGAATGACAAAGACAATGAACTACACACAGACAACAACATATATTTTTTTAAAGAGCAGGAACTGTTACTAAAATATATTTTCTTTGCACATTTGGTCGAAACAGAAGAACGATACAACCTAAAAACATGAACATTGAGATAAGGTTTACAGTAGGGAATGAGAGAAGGCGATAAAACGAGGGTTACTCTAACAACAGAGATTAGATATGGCAAATGCCAACAAGTGAGTAAATATGAAACAGGAAGTAATGTAAACCGGAAGCTGTGAAGAGACACGATCTGTTGCAGTCAATGCAGACTAATTTTAAATTTAATTAATTAGGACACTTGACTGAAAGTTTCAAACCACAGTTGTGGGTATCATCATCTTGTGCCATACTGCTTGGTGTAGGCGATCATGTCCTTCCACAATTTTCTGTCACAGTGCATCCGTATCAATTCTGTTGTTGACTGTTTTCCATGCCACGACACCAAGCTATCTAGTATCTTCTCTCTTTGTCCTCCTCGATCTCTCTTTCCCTGTGTTTTGCCAGTTGTAACCAAGTTTTACAACTTTCATTTTCTCATGATGTTCCCGAAAAATGTTGATTGTTTCTTTCTTATGTTATTAGGAGCTCCCTTTTTATGTTGGCCTCTTTGAGAGTGTCCTCATTAGTCTTTTTAGCTGTCCAGGGAACTTTAAATATTCTTCTGAGAGGTCTAATCTCTGAGGCCTCTAATCGTCTTTTCATTTGTTTGTCTACTGTCCATGATTCGGTCCCATAGGTCAGAATTGACACAATATGTTGATAATAGGTCACATAGTTGTGGGAATAGCTGATTTTAAAATAACATCGACGTACTTTTGCAGGTCTATTCTTATCAGCATTAGTATTTTTTGTATAACTTACTATAACTATGTCATGTTGTCCCATAAAATAGGAAAATCGTAAAATGCCAAGTCTGTGAAGCTCCAGTGTCAGAACTTAATCTTATTTTTGTCGATTGAATTTTGCATTTATAAAATTATATTAAACAACGATATTTATATTACATTTATCAAATGAATGTTCAAAAACCTCCAATGAATTATGAAGCTCAGTGGCTGTTAGTGTCCTTAACAGTTTACGAAGATGGTTTCTGTACTGCACTATTGGAATTCTTGATCCTTCCCTCGCCGTTAGACGTCACATAGGGCTTGTAGTGTTTTTCGCCTCCCATCTTATTTCTGGGCTAGATGTTCGATCTCATCTAACACTGATTCAAAAGCAGATATCAATAGTTCGTACTTCGTATCAGTTTCAACTATGCTGATTTTTCTTTCACTCATTTAATCATTTCTTCTTCATATTTAAGTGAGTTTGATTGCAAACACTACTCCTACTCGGGAATTAGACAATCTCAAATAATGTTTTAGCCCTATATTTACGATATAAGGTGATCTGTTATTAATAGCTTAATAACTTAGTTATAACTTAACTTATATATGTGTTTTTATGGGCACTTTACTACAAGTAGCCTTACAATCTAGGCATTCAGTATATGGTCGGTGTTACCCCCTCAAATCTATACAATATCTAGGGTTCATTTACATGCTTGCATCGCTTAAATGTAAATAATGTCTTAGAGTATATAATACCATAGATGAGTACTAATGTGGCCCACAGTATTTTGATAGGAGAAAAGGCATAAAATGCTAATGACATTACCTTCCTGTGATCTCTTTGGTAGTGAGATCCGATGATATGAAGACCTATTAGATAACGGCATTAAACAGGAGATCCCGTGTGCACTTACACACGTTCAAGAACTCTTGGCAGTTAAAATCGAAAATAGTAGACCACAAATATGGCCGCTGCCTGTACACAATTGTCAGCAGAAACGTGCACAGACCTTGGATCCCAAGCCACGCCACTGAGTTCATTCTCGTGGGCCAGAGTCTCCTTCATATTTTCGGTATTCTCAAAGAGGTTATCGAAGAACATATGATTTCGTCCTGTCTACAGTGATGATAATCTTACAACAAAAAACAACATATGATTTCGTCCTGTCTACAGTGATGATAATCTTACAACAAAAAACAACATATGATTTCGTCCTGTCTACTGTGATGATAATCTTACAACAAAAAACAACATATGATTTCGTCCTGTCTACAGTGATGATAATCTTACAACAAAAAACAACATAATGCATACAGCAGCTTAAAGATGCATACACGTGCAAAGCTGCTGTAAAATTGACGATCAGAATGAAACAGTAAAAAAAAGGGATGGGTGGGTGAGGTGTTAGATTACAGCCTTTACGTTAGGGCTCAGTAAACTTTCAGCTGGAACAATAGACACAACACAAATATATATATATATATATATATATATATATTATATATATATATATATATATATATATATATTAACCGTAACGATACAGTGGGACATAAGAAGCCATATTCAGTATGAGGACATTGATTAAATAATACATAGAAGTAAACAAACCAATATATGCCTGCTTCACAGACTGCACCAAAGCTTTCGATCGAATACACTATTATCAACTTAAATACTGCCTAAAAGATATAAATCTGGACGATAGAGACATACGACTAATATGTAATTTGTACTGGGAGCAAACAGCAATAATAAAATATAACAAGGAGAACTCTACACCATTGATATAAAAAGAGGAGTAAGACAAGTATGCATCTTATCACCAAGCTTGTTCAATCTATACATTGAGCAAATCTTTAAGAAACATCACAGAGAAGCCAGGCCTAAGCATTAATGGAAAGATAATCAATCACCTAAGATTTGCTAATGATACTGTATTCTTCTTCTTCTTTTCTCTTTCACTGATACCTAAAAGGTGTCGTGGTTTATATCATTTGTCGTTCTTGTGCTGCTCGAATTGTCTGAATTAGTGATAATGATGATGATACTGTATTAATGATAAGAGATATATACATAAGATGATATGTATTACTTAATGATACTGTATTACTAGCAGAAAATCCTAAAGATCTACAATTACTTAATGTAATAAACATGACAAGCAAAAATTATGGACTAGATATGAATATCAAAAAGATTAAAACTATAATCATAAACAAAGAACATTCGCAAGACCTACAAATAAATATCATAGTTGAAGGAACACATCTGGAGACAGTTCAGAGCTACAACTACCTGGACATACTATAACCAGTGATCGAACATGTATAACTGAAATAAACAAAAGAATAGGTATGGCAAAAAGTAATTTTAATGCCATGAAAAATATACTAACATCAAAACAAATAACACCAGGGCTAAAACTAAGAATAGCAAAATGTTACATCTTCCCAATATTCCTGTATGTGCAGAAACATGGACATTAGACAAGAAAACAGAACAGAAAATTGAAGCCTTCGAAATGTAGATTTATAGAAGAATAAGTAGAATTTGAAGGAAAGAAAACAAATTATGAAGTTTTAAAACAACTAAAAATGAAAAGAGAACTACTTTCTAAACACAATTAGAACAAGACAAACGAAATTTTTGGGGCATGTTAAAAGACACAACAGCCTAATAAAAGTAATATTGAAAGGGAAAATACAAGGTAAAAGAGGCAGAGGCAAATCAAGACTAACATGGACGAGTAACATCATAAGATGGACAAGTCAACCTATGACAATCTGCACCATCAAAGCAAGAGACAGAGAGGAATGGCGCTCCATGGTAGCAAACCTTCGATGCGGAGACGGCACTCAGTTATGATGATATATATATATATATATATATATATATATATATATATATATATATATCTATTGACCTTTCGATATAGGTATAGTATAGAGACGAAGAAACGTGCAAATTCCCTGAAGTACTTCGTCCGAAGACTGGCCAACAACCAAGTGAAATGTTGATAGTGAAGACCAAAGCTCTTGCAGCTGCTGTTATCTTACCCAGCTGAGTGGGCTTGACACGTATTCGTTTTTTTTTTGTTGTTTTTTTCCATTCAGGTCAATTGAAAACAATTATGTTGATCTTACCATTAGAACATAGCATAGTTGGATTGAGCTCATATTTACTGTCTCAACAAATGGTCAAGTCAGCGTGTCACTGCATAACTCGCCACTGACGTTCCAACTTATTATCCAATCCCGGTTGAGTCATTTATTCTGAATTGTTCCCCTTTACATTTAACATTCCCTCATATTTATTATTTCCTCCCTTTATTCTGTTATTGTTATGGTTGTACCATGACGAGCCGATTCCCCAGTTTCTTTCACGCCATGTTAAGCACGTCCTATTTTTAGACAAAACCATACACAACACAAAAAATAAACACGCACAAACAATTAACATAATCTTTCACTTCCGAGAGTGATATATGGGTACTTCACGTACTCATGGGCTTCCTCCCTTTGGTACCACTCCGAGAGATACTTCTCCCAGAATTCTCATGCAGTATTCATCCACAATTACATACCAGATAGCTGCTCTGACAGTAATATCCGTTTTCATTCCTACAACATACACTAGTGATACTAGAGGGGTTTGTGTGGAGGTGGTGGCAGTCCATGGCGTGCAGTCAGGGTAAGCTAGATAAGCTGCGCTAACATACACTCATCGCAAGTCAAATTAAAATCTTTGCTTTCAATTTCAGACTCATCTGAACAAAATGTTTCAATAAAATATCATGAAATATGCTGCTCAGTAAGCTCCGTATGGTACAACCAAAACAATAACAGAATAAAGGGAGGAAATAATGCATATGATGGAATGTTAAATGTAAAAGGGAACAATTCAGAATAAATGACTCAACCGGGATCTGAGTGGCAGTGTTCCCTAGCGTTTGGCTTTTCGTGGCAAGGCGCTGTGCCACTGAGTACGGGTTCGATCTTGCCTTGGTCCATATTTTTTTCTGTTGTTGATTATTTGTCATTTTTTCCGAGTGCTGTAAACATACCTCTTCCTCTGAATTGATTCACTGATTATCGCCTCGGATGTTTCCCTCTATAATAATATTCATTTATTATTATTTGTCTCCATTGGATAATAAGTTGGAACGTCACTTGGCTACATACCACAATTTAAATTGCTGGCTCATGCGGGTATAGCATATACGATAGATGACAGATGTTTTATGTCCCGTTTTCTTGGCGGCATGTAAACTTTTCAGTCTCGAATAAACGCAGGGTTAAAAGCTTGTCAGCGAATCTAGACTTGACACATTTGTGATTTCAGTCCTTTGAGTGCATGTAAAACATGTAGTTTTTTTGTTAACTTAACGATACTTTGTTACAGAATTGAGATAGTTGCTGATAGTGTTTTAATTTATGAACTTAGATTATTTTATTTGTAGGTTTTACATGTGAGAGAATATTAATATATATGTTTATATATAAATAAAATGGGGCCTCGGTAGCCTAGTTGGGAAAACCACCCGACGTTCGGACAACCCGTGTTCGATTCCCACTGGGAGCAGTGTGAGTTGTACTCGTGGTTGGAAAAAAAAAAATACCCCTACGGTCGACCCAGCCGTTGGCAGAAATGGGTACCAGGATATTATTCTGGGAAGGTGAGGAATGTCGCTTCGCATCTGAGTTTCGATGCTTGAGGCGACACTATACAGAAATCTCCGAACATTTCTGGATAGGCGGCCGAGCACATATGGGTGTAAACTCGCGTGCTAAGACGCCGGTTCAAGTCTCGTACTTTACCTTTACATGACTAATAAATCATTCACTGTTTTGAAGTATTACATTAAACATGACTAATAAATCACTCACTGTTTTGAAGTATTACATTAAACATGACATGACATGTTTAAAGTTAAAAACTTCAAAATAGTGAGTGATTTATTAGTCTTATTTCACGCAATACTTACAAATAGTGAGTGATTTATTAGTCATGTAACACCTGATTCTTCAAAATAGTGGGTGATTTATTAGTCTTATTTCACGCAATACTTAAAAATAGTGGGAGCCGAGATAGCTCAGTGGTTAGTGAACTGGACTACAAAAGATAAGAGGTAGGGTTTGATCCCAACCGACGGCTTCCGGGTTCACCCAGCCTTAAATGGGTACAGGATTTTTTTCTGGGAAAGTAAAGCAGCAAGGGCGTAATACCGACCACATTACCCCAAAAATCATGTGGTGAAGGTCTGTAAAATATAGGGTCACTAACACCATATTTCCCTATACGCCACTTGGCGTGACGAGGGTACTTTACTTTTTACTTACTACTTAAAAATAGTGGGTGATTTATTAGTCATGTAACACCTGATACTTCAAAATAGTGGGTGATTTATTAGTCATGTAACACCTGATACTTCAAAATAGTGGGTGATTTATTAGTCATGTAACACCTGATACTTCAAAATAGTGGGTGATTTATTAGTCATGTAACACCTGATACTTCAAAATAGTGGGTGATTTATTAGTCATGTAACACTTGATACTTAAAAATAGTGGGTGATTTATTAGTCATGTAACACCTGATACTTCAAAATAGTGGGTGATTTATTAGTCTTATTTCACGCAATACTTAAAAATAGTGGGTGATTTATTAGTCATGTTTAATCTGAAACTTCAAAATAGTGAGTGATTTATTAGTCTTATTTCACGCAATACTTTAAAATAGTGAGTGATTTATTAGTCATGTTTAACCTGAAACTTCAAAATAGTGAGTGATTTATTAGTCTTATTTCACGCAATACTTTAAAATAGTGAGTGATTTATTAGTCTTATTTCACGCAATACTTTGAAATAGTGGGTGATTTATTAGTCATGTTACACTTGATACTTCAAAATAGTGGGTGATTTATTAGTCATGTTACACTTGATACTTCAAAATAGTGGGTGATTTATTAGTCTTATTTCATGTAATATTCAACATAGTGGGTGATATATTATTTTTGTTCTCATGATAACTGAAGGTTTTAGAAGAATTTAGGTCCTTCTCATTATCACTGAAGGTTATAACAGAATTTAGGTCCTTCTCATTATCACTGAAGGTTATAACAGAATTTAGGTCCATCTCATTATCACTGAAGAGTATTATAGAAGAATTTAGGTCCTTCTCATGATCACTGAAGAGTATAGAAGAATTTATGTCCATCTCATGATCACTGAAGGTTATAAAAGAATATAGTTCCATCTCATGATCACTGAAGGTTATAACAGAATTTAGGTCCATCTCATGATCACTGAAGAGTATTATAGAAGAATTTAGGTCCATCTCATGATCACTGAAGGTTATAACAGAATTTAGGTCCATCTCATGATCACTGAAGGTTATAACAGAATTTAGGTCCATCTCATGATCACTGAAGGTTATAACAGAATTTAGGTCCATCTCATGATCACTGAAGGTTATAACAGAATTTAGGTCCATCTCATGATCACTGAAGAGTATTATAGAAGAATTTAGGTCCATCTCATGATCACTGAAGGTTATAACAGAATTTAGGTCCATCTCATGATCACTGAAGGTTATAACAGAATTTTGGTCCATCTCATGATCACTGAAGGTTATAACAGAATTTTGGTCCATCTCATGATCACTGAAGGTTATAACAGAATTTTGGTCCATCTCATGATCACTGAAGGTTATAACAGAATTTTGGTCCATCTCATGATAACTGAGGAGTATAGAAGAATATAGTTCCATCTCATGATCACTGAAGAGTATAGAAGAATTTAGGTCCATCTCATGATAACTGAGGAGTATAGAAGAATATAGTTCCATCTCATGATCACTGAAGAGTATAGAAGAATTTAGGTCCATCTCATGATAACTGAGGAGTATAGAAGAATATAGTTCCATCTCATGATCACTGAAGAGTATAGAAGAATTTAGGTCCATCTCATGATAACTGAGGAGTATAGAAGAATATAGTTCCATCTCATGATCACTGAAGAGTATAGAAGAATTTAGGTCCATCTCATGATAACTGAGGAGTATAGAAGAATATAGTTCCATCTCATGATAACTGAGGAGTATAGAAGAATTTAGGTCCTTATCATGATCACTGAAGTGTATAGAAGAACTTAGGTCCTTATCATGATCACTGAAGGTTTTAGAAAAATGTAGGTCCTTCTCGTGATCACTGAAGGTTTTAGAAGAATTTAGGTCCTTTGCCTTGTCACTGAAGGGTATAGAAGAAACTTGGTTCTCATCACTGCTCAAGGTGAACTTTGCTAGAGAGAATCAGTGTCCATATTCTAATCCCTCAAATATATTGAGAGAAATTCCTGGAAGGCCTGATATCAACTTACGGTGGTGTGATGTGGCTGGTGGTGTTGTTGTTTACGGTGGATCTTTTTCTTGTTTATATTTTTGCTAAATTTTAGTAAATTATTGTGCGTTTAACATGTTCAATAATTGCTGAGGTGCTTCCTAGCTTTTTTCTTGTAATTGTATTAGTAGTTAATATTCTTTTGGCTTGTAAAATTTTTAATTACTTTGAGGCTCTTTTTTTTCCTGAGAATATTTCCCGATCTTTAACTAGACACTCAAGTTCTTCACTCTGTGATTTAGTAACTGCATTACACCATCTACTTCTACCTCAGTTAGCCCAGCTTGATGTGCCAAATTTATGCTTCTAAATGACTGTTTGAAGACAACCAACCAACCACTGAACAATAACAAACAACCTTGGCACCTAAAGTGATCACTTTCACAGTGGGGCATTAAAGATTCAGGCTTGGCACCAAATATTTCATAATATAGCATAATTATGTATATGTTTTTTCAACAACATTGTAATTAACAGATGTTATAATGAAACGACGTTCAACAAAACACAGTAATCAGGGAGTTGGCATATTAACCTCTGTTAAATTTGTGTTCTAAATTTTGGATGCAATGATCACATTTATAAATGAGACTCATTTCCGATAAGGGCAGAAACTCTTGTTTTTTATTGGGAGGATCATTTGTTAAGACCAGAACAATTCTTTACCTGGAGGATCATTTGTTAAGACCAGAACAATTCTTTACCTGGAGGATCATTTGTTAAGACCAGAACAATTCTTTACCTGGAGGATCATTTGTTAAGACCAGAACAATTCTTTACCTGGAGGATCATTTGTTAAGACCAGAACAATTCTTTACCTGGAGGATCATTTGTTAAGACCAGAACAATTCTTTACCTGGAGGATCATTTGTTAAGACCAGAACAATTCTTTACCTGGAGGATCATTTGTTAAGACCAGAACAATTCTTTACCTGGAGGATCATTTGTTAAGACCAGAACAATTCTTTACCTGGAGGATCATTTGTTAAGACCAGAACAATTCTTTACCTGGAGGATCATTTGTTAAGACCAGAACAATTCTTTACCTGGAGGATCATTTGTTATGACCAGAATAATTCTTTACCTGGAGGATCATTTGTTAAGACCAGAACAATTCTTTACCTGGAGGATCATTTGTTAAGACCAGAACAATTCTTTACCTGGAGGATCATTTGTTAAGACCAGAACAATTCTTTACCTGGAGGATCATTTGTTAAGACCAGAAAAATTCTTTACCTGGAGGATCATTTGTTAAGACCAGAACAATTCTTTACCTGGAGGATCATTTGTTAAGACCAGAACAATTCTTTACCTGGAGGATCATTTGTTAAGACCAGAACAATTCTTTACCTGGAGGATCATTTGTTAAGACCAGAACAATTCTTTACCTGGAGGATCATTTGTTAAGACCAGAAAAATTCTTTACCTGGAGGATCATTTGTTAAGACCAGAACAATTCTTTACCTGGAGGATCATTTGTTAAGACCAGAACAATTCTTTACCTGGAGGATCATTTGTTAAGACCAGAACAATTCTTTACCTGGAGGATCATTTGTTAAGACCAGAACAATTCTTTACCTGGAGGATCATTTGTTAAGACCAGAACAATTCTTTACCTGGAGGATCATTTGTTAAGACCAGAACAATTCTTTACCTGGAGGATCATTTGTTAAGACCAGAACAATTCTTTACCTGGAGGATCATTTATGATGTAAAGAATAACCCTTAAATTGCAGTGCACAAAGTTTTTATTTAATTTGTTTTCTTTAATCACTGAAGACATATTATTAAACATTTGTATTGAATAAAGCATTAATATAGAACAAAAGATATATTGTACGCAGATTATGTTTTGTTAAGATAAGATAAATGGCACAACATTAAGGCAAAAGAAAGAAACAAATGATTATTTTGGCAAAAGTGCAACAAAGAAAATCAAAATAACAAGAAGACTTTGGACTAGGCATAGACAAGAATTAAACATTGACAGTAAGCAAAATATTGCACGACAATGGACAATATGAATGTGAAAAATACTTTCATTTCAAGTATAACATATAGTTACAATCACAGTTTAAAAAAAATATGTTTATGTGGATATGATGCAATAAATAATATGCATCTACACACACTCTCTCTGTCTGTATGTATGTGTGTAGGCACATATCGTCACGGATCTTGCCATCCTTACTTTTATTACAATAACTTTTTTTTTTTCATTTATTCCATTGTTTCAATAAACTGCTTTCCTATTCTAGCTTGTATCCAAAATATTATTTTATCCACTTAATTTTTGCTTTAGTGATCACATATTATTTTGAAATTTCTTTCAATATTTGTTCTTTTAAAGAATTACAATATGTCAGTAATAGAAGTCACAATTATATTACATGAGTAATCATTCAATAGTACCAGTATGGATTAGAAACACTTTTACTCTAGAGCAATAAACATTTGCAAAATATCAAAGCAGTCCATTGTAATGATTGTCAAAGTAGCTAATACACAAGCACTATTTACAATAATTAGTGACACAAAGTTACATACATTTATTATGCAAGTTTGATGTTGACATTTTAATGAGTTCAAAATTCAAATAAAATGTTTTCGTGTAGTTAGTTAAATCAAGTAGGCTCCGATAATATGTCTGCTATTATATTAGTAAAACTAAATAGTAAAAATATAATATGCACATAAAATATTCCTATTAGCCCATAAATTTATGTACTTTGTACATGGGTAATCAATTAAATATTGTCCAGTTAGGCAATCTTTAGTTAAAATAAATAAATAAATAATAAAATAACATAAACCAAACAGTATGTCTTCAGCATTGAATATATAAAGAAACAACAGATAAAATGGTCTGGCCATGTGGTAAGGCTGAAAGATCAAAAGACAACAACCTTCAATATACAATGTAAGAACACCTGGCCCAAAGGCCGACCCCCCAAAAAAAATGGATTGATGAATATTAGAAACACTGGAAACATTACAACAGGTGAGGCCAACAGAAGTGGGGGGAAAAAAAACAGTTTCTCCATGACATTGAAAGATTGTAGAATCTTTTTCTTCTTCTTTCCTTCCTCATTTGCCTTTCAGCGTCGAGGGGAGATATAATTTGCGGTCTTTTGCGCTTCTGCTTGCCTCTGCTACTGTTATGTTTCCTAGTGCTTCTAATATTCCATCAACCCATCTTTTTCGTGGTCAACCCTTGGGTCTGGTGTTCTCACAACGTTTGTTGAAGGCTCGTTGTGTTGTGTTTTATTCTTTCTGCCTTGTCACGTGGACAAACCATTTTATCTGTTGTTTCCTTATATATTATATGGCTGGGGCTATTCCTAGCTTTTTTCTCAGTTCTTCATTTATGATCTTATCTCTCAGACTATTTCCTGTCATTCGTCTAACACATTTCATCTCTGTAGAGGTTATTTTTCTTATTGCTCTTGCATCTAGGGTCCAGGTCTGGCATTGGTAGCACAACGTTAGGATGAAGATTGTATTGTATAGTGCTCGTTTTGCCTCCAGAGTTATTTCCTTGTTGGACAATAGTGGTGATAACTGTCCGATGATTTGACATGCTTTGTTGCATCTTGATTCTATCTCTGCTGTTTGAGAATTATCGTTTGTCATTAGACTTCCTAGGTATTTGAATTCCTCTACTTGTTTTAGTTGTCTGCCTTGTATAGTTATGTTGATATTCTGTTTATTATTGGCGACATTCATGACTTCTGTTTTGTTGATGTTGATTTTCATGTTGTATTTTGTGCCTGAGATGTTGAGTTTGTTTAAGTATTCTTGTAGGTCTTCTATTGTTTCATGTATTAGTGCCTGATTGTCTGCAAATAAAAGCTCGTTGATCTCCTCTGTCTCTGATGGGTTGGCTAGCTTGCATATATGGTCCATGTATGTAATAAACAGTAGGGGGGATAGTACGCACCCCTGTTTTACACCTGATCTAACTTCAAAGTGGTCCGTGTAGCCTGCTGCTGTTCTGACCCTGCAGCTGCTGTTGACGTAGAGACTTTTAATAAGATTGGTTAGATGTTGGCTTACTCCGTATGTTGTTAGTATCTCTCACAGTTGTTCTCTGTTTACTCTGTTGAATGCTTTTTCCTGGTCAATGAAGGCTAAGTATAAGTTTTGATTGTGTTCTGCCGTTTTTTCTGCAAGCTGTTTTAATGTGAATAGTGCGTCGGTACATCCTCTGTTTTTTCGTATCCCCATTTGAGAATCGCTTAACTGTAGTTCTATTATTGGGCTCAGCCTTTTTTCCAAGATTTTGGCGTATAGCTTTCCTACATGGCTGAGAAGAGATATACCTCTATATTGATTGCAGTCTCTTTTGCTACCTTTCTTTTTCCATATTGGTATGATGATTGCCTGTTGCCAGTCTTCTGGGGCTTGTTGTTGGTGCCATGCTGCATTAAATATTCTGTGCAGCTATTGCATTCCTGTTTCTCCTGCTGCTGCTATAATTTCAATTGGTATGTTATCTATCCCCGGTGCTTTATTTCTTGGGATTGTAGAATGCTGATAAATAATGGTAAATTAGGGAAGAGGTGTGTGGGTGTAGACTCAATAATGAAATTAAAACCAAAAAAATATTTATAATAAAAAGTCAAAGGTTTGAATAATATGTCTTGGCTACATAACAAAAAATAGGGAGCCGCTATAGCTCAGTGGTTAGTGAACTGGACTACAAAGGACAAGGGGTAGGGTTTGATCCCAACTGACTCACCCAGCCTTAAATGGGTACCGAGGTTTTTTTCTGGGAAAGTAAAATGGCACGGGTGTAATACCGACCACATTACCCCAAAAATCATGTGCCAAAGGTCTGTAAAATTTATGGTCACTAACACCATGTTCCCTATACGCCGCCACTTAGCGTGACGGGGGTACTTCACTTTTTTTTTTTTTACGTAACAAAAAGTGTGTAAGAAATTATTTCTCAATTTACAATAGAAGAAGGTCTTATTATGTGACCTCCAAATAATGTTATGTAGCAGAAGTCAAAAGTAAATGATTGTAGTAAAAGAAATTATTAGGAAGTTATGAGAACTTCTAGAAGCTACACATTTTTTTCAGCTTATAATTTCCCTGTTCATTATGATGATTGCTGTTTCTGATGAAGGCTTCAATAATTTATTTTGTGTGTGTGTGTGAGGTTTTCTTCTTTCATTGATGCCTTCCAGTGTTCCAGGGAGTGTTCAGATTACTGCTTTCAAGTGAATCTTTTACATGATTGTCATGATGTTTGTTATTTCATTAATTCATTGTGTCTTTTAGGTATATATTTTCCCACTTTAATTTTTCAGTTTTTGTTTATTGTATTTGTTCAGTCTTAGGAACAGCAAAAAAAAAAAAAAATCAATTTTTAAAATGCTACAGTATTTTTATCATTTTGATTTAAAGTTGAAAGACAGCAATCAATATTTTGATTTTTTTTCTTCTTATTGACTTCCCTTAACTGCTCATACAATTAAAAAGTAAACTTTATTATATAGAAGGCATGCTCAAAAGGCTATGTTATTAATTACTGTTGTAGATAATAATATTACACCATTAGATCATGGGGCAGTGTTATGGCTGACATTATATATAATAAACAAAACATACTCATACTTTCAAAAGTAGGACATCAAATGTAAATTTAGTCCAATTGTTATAAATGCACCATGAGATACAAAATTTCACGCCAAAAAAATACCTATAAAGATGACTGCTGCTATAGGCAATACAACAATTGTATGGCAAGTTAATAAACTGGAATGGCTGACTTTTGTCAGTATATAACAAATGTAATAAAAAAAAACAAATATAACAAAATGCAAGAACATAATTAATGGCAACAAATGAATAAGTCTGAACTTTTTAAAATGAAACCTCAGTTTCTGTATTCAGACATCCAGCTGTTTTAAACAATATAATTTTATGTAAATGCAATCACATGCTGTGTTTCAATTATTTAAAATAATTCAGTTGCTTTGAGATCAGACAGAAGAACAATTATTTCAATATTTACTTCAGATATAAGAAGTAAAAAAGTGATTGAACACTTTGCTTTGAGATTAAACAACATCCAGATTGGAGGAGCATTAGTCAACTTCATGCTGAAGATGGATGTGCTTGGGCTGATGATACAAATATTGTTGTTTGCTGTAAACTAGCAACACAGGGCATCCTTGCCCACTTAATAGGTGAATGCTAAAGAAGAAGATTCAAGTGTAAGTATATTCATATATGTAAAATATTTCACCAAAAACAATAAACAAATTTAACTGTGGAAGTTAGAGGAATAAAACAACCTCTCTTCCTACAATATTTAAAAGAGCACCAACACATAACTAAAAATGGTAACCATTTCAAATATTGGTCACGCAGGATTAAGGAGTACTATCAACACAAAGTTTGTCCTGTAGGTTATAAGAAAGTCACCTGTACAAACTTTGATCCTATAGGGCTTATGTGAGTCACAAGAACAATCCATGACTGTACTGTGCTTAAAAGTCACCAGTACAAATGTGTTTTTTCAGCAGAACTCAAGGAAGTACCCAGCTCAAATTTTGATGGTATAATGTTCAAAACTTTGGTTCTAATGATAAAGCTTATAGAAATACTTTTTTTTACATTAAAAATTGACAAATAAGATAATACACTTAACTGTATAACTTCAACATACTTTGCATATAGTATAAAATATTAAAATATAATGCTCTAAGAACTATTATAGGGCTGTACAAACTACATTATTTTTGGTTAAATATATGTGAAAAAGAACAAACATTTTTCAAGAGATTAAAGGATACCATGAAAATGATGTCTCTCATAATTAAAAAAAGGTAGGACAGAAAATATAAATATAAAGAAATGCTATGTAGATAACACATTTTTTTTTTATTACTTGATAAATATATGTCTGTATGATTGAAATAAAAACGTTTAATATCTTTATATTTAATCTACAAAATGTAGGTGTCACTAATGTATAGGTTTAACTTCACAATCATGGACAAGACCAAAATATTCTTGATGAAGACAGATGGAAGCAGAGATGAAGATAATGGGGAAGACATGGAATGATCATAAAAGAATGGCATGGAAAGTGTTTGTTGAAGACCTATACCACACAGGGAGTTGAAAGGTAGTAGAAGATGAAGAAGTATATGGGTTTTCTCTGTTGTGAAGTTAGAAATGTTTGGTTTGAGCATTTTTTTATTGGTCAGGTGGTGGAACCAAGTGTGACTCTTAGCAGATGCCAGTTTTTGTGTAAGTGTAAATGATTTGCTCAGTCTCAGAAAATGAGAATCACAGGTTTCTCTTGGAATGTACATTCAAGCAATGTACAAACAACATCATCCATAAATATGCATATGTTTGTTGAGAACAATGAGCAATATGACAATATTTCCCTCTGGTATAATGGGCATCCTTTACATATTTACTGGTAAAAAATGGACTACAACAACCTCAATGATATAAAGACGATTAATGCAATAAATTGGGGAAAACATCTCTTCAGTAAATATAATAATTCAAGTACTTTAGCAGTGTTGGTGGTATTTATACAGAATTTTCAATATGAAAACTATCATTAAGTTTAACTATATCTGAAATTCACTAATAACACATGTACAGATATATGACTGGTTTCTATGTGTTTTTTCAATTTATTCAATTGGAATTGGAAATGACTGTGGGCACTCTCTTTTCAGTGATGTTTGAATTTGTCACCCACACAGCTGACTTGGCTCACGCTGGAGTTCGACCTTGCTAACAGTTGCCAACCAATAATGCAAAATCAAAATGGCTGCATGTTATTCTGTTTTTGCAAAGACTAATGCTGTCGTTAAAACCATTTTGGTTGCTCTGTTTCTTTAAATGTGTCTTTTCAAGGAAACTGGAGTAAGAAAGTGACTGTACACTCTCTATTCGATGGAAGTCATTTGGAATTGTTGCCTGTGCACCAAGATTAGGGTTGCACTGTAGACGGCCATGTCAAACAGAATTTGCCATCATGCTTTGGTTAGAGCTGTGATATGAGTGGAGTGGACATGGGGAATTCCAGACTGCAGTGATACTGATTTCATGATCAGAACAGAACACAAAAGAACAGATGTTGGATTTAGGAAATGCTCATATTGGCCAAAACACACAAAAAATTAAATAAACATCTCTTTATGCTTTTTGGTCCTGAGAAGTCAAAAATTGTGTAGGAAATGAGCAAACAATAGGTTGCACAGCGAGCAGTAAGAGAAAGAGCCCTAGACATGTCTTTGCTTTGCTCTACTGAAATATTTTTGGCACTCCAGTATAATGTAATTACAAAAATATTCATAGTCTAGTCAAAAGATCATCTTTAATGCACAACAGACAAATCCAGATAGTACAGATTCTCTTTACTATCACATTTCCCAGTATGAAGCTTGCCTAATACAAACTAAGAAACGTATTAAATTAATTAACATAAATTTGTAAGATCTAAAAATAGTATAATGGATACATTCACATTTGTTTATAGGTGAATCTGTACACCAGGCCGAAAAAACATACATACATATGGGAAAAAACATACACATAAATTTTTTAAAGATGTTAAAATAATTTCATGGAAGTTCTGATTTGGCTGCACATGACATTGTCTGATGTTTTTCACCTTTTGAAATTATATTATATTTAAATTAGTGCTAAATTAAAGGCTCATTTCTTTTTTTTTTTAACATTATTCTGTAAACTAATGATAAAATGTTGAAAAAAGCAGAGATATTGACAGAAATGAGTGATCTAACTATAAAATATGGTCTGCACCTCACTTTCATAAGTGGAGATGTCTCTAAAACTGTTTATCTACATGTGATGTGATCAGCAAATTTCTTTTCAACATTCCTAGTTATATTTAATTAATTAAGTGTTTAATTTAAAACTCCTCAATTATTAAAAAAAATTATTCAGTAAATTAATTATTATAATATTGTAAAAAAAAAAAAAAAAAAAAAAACACAGTTACTGCATCCAACAGTGACTAAGAAAATAAAACTCAACACTTGAAAAAAATTCTAGACATTCATTGGATGTATAAACAGTAAATAACCAGATGGTACCTTTCAAGGACATCCCTATATTAAATGCAATTTCAAATGGGCAAGATCTTAATTAATTATGAGCAAAATTAGCTATTCTTGTGTAAAGTTGAAGTATACATTACAATTATGGTATCTACAGCGGTTCAAATGTAAGTTGATACAGTTTCATTGGCTAGCTCATGTATAAGCATGGTCACTTTAGTAATTCTGCATAAATTTAAAAAAACATTGTGTTAATTAATTTTAAGGTAAAATTTAAAAAATGCAGAAAGTCACATAAGTGATCTGTTTTCCATAAAACTAGATAGTATGGCATACAAATTCTATTTTAGAAAATAACATTTCTAGAAAATGTCATAAAAATTACAAGAATCCCTTATTATATGGAAGGTATATATATATATACATCAGAAAAAGTTAGCAGCAAGAGTGTGAGCAATAGAATAAAAATAGGTACATGATATAGATATTTTTTCTCTCGAGATCACTTAAAAATTTATTTAGCAAAAATGATAATGAGAAGACTCAAAGGAACAAAACAGTAACAGAAAAACAATGAAAAAGAACTAAATGAAAGAATAATTAGAGGCCTCTTTTCTCCGACTTATATTACATATATGACACTTTATTAAATTGTTTAGAAAAAAAGCAATACATGCACTAACGAATATAATATATCAAGCAAAGTGAAGAGAATCAACTAAATCTCCATATTTCTAAAACAGATACAAAAGTTACAACAGATGAGAAATACAAAGAGATATTATGAACACCACAACAGATGATAAATCACTGAAACTTGGGATAAAGTACACATATCTTATACCTTAACAACAGAGGAGTGATAAACTCTTAGATGAAAACAGTATAAATATCTAGCCATTATAATAAGAAAACAGAAGGTTTAAAACAAATAAAAGACAGGATATCACAAATTAAAACACATTTACCTAGAGTGAAAAAAAACGTTAACAAGTAAGTTTGAAGCAAGAGAGTTATTTAAAACCAATGTTTACTAATGATCATAATATTATCATAATAATCAAGGATAAAAGGTAAAAAAAAATGTTAATATTTCTTGTAACAAGAGATTTAGTTTCTGATAATATTTCTTTGAATATATCAACAGTCAGTTATTAATTGGCAATATATTTTACAAAGAGAGAGTCAAGAGAAAAATTATTAAGGAAAATAAATTAAAGGACTGGCAAAATTCCTTACTCTGCAACATGTGCCACTTTGGCACGCAAGGTTTCTGTTTTTGAAATTGTGGTTCTGCCCTATGTGCCATCTTCGGCTCAAAAGGACAGTAGATAGATAGAAAATTCCTTACAATGAAGGACTGGTAAACCTAGTGATAACATAATGATTGAGGGTAAGAAAAGCCAAGGAATACAGAGAGGAAATATCTGAAACAAAATCAGTATGGATTATTTATATATCAGAGGTCCAAATAATTGCTCACTGAAGAAGTAGTATACAAACAAGATAGTTGCAATTCCATGAGTTTCAAGATAATAAAGACATGACCTCTGTTTGGTTATTTGGTTATGGAAGGCCCCGGTATCACTGCAAACGAATCAAAATCCATAATTGCTCAACTGCCCGTGCCAGCGTAATCATCCGAATCTCATCTCCCAAACAAAGAAAGGCAACTGTAGTCCCCATCATAGCAGCCACAGCACACACCAAAAGACATAAGCTAAAACCGTGCAGAAAGTGAACACAGCCAACTGTTCCCTGTCATACGATATCATCATTCATCGAAAGCAATTGGAATATCGAAACATGATCAAAACGGATGAGACACACAGCTCACGGTGTGCACAGAGCACTCAACTCAGTAGCTCCTGCAACAAGCCAGACTTGGAATATGAGGAAACTGCAACAAGGAACACTTTTCATGCATAGCCTTCAATTGTTGCTGCCGCCTATCCACCATATACCGGGAGTTCACGTCCTCTTGAAAATGATGATCGTCATATTTTTTTTTTAATGTAGAGCGTTTGATGATGTTAGGCCATCATTGTTGACTACAGTTCCGAACATATAGACACACAGTTAGTTATCAGATTATCCCCATCACACATCAAACAACCGACTGTAAGATTAGTGTACGGCCGGTCTAGAGTCTAGGGATGTACGATGAACCATTACGATGACGTAGCACACACAAAAATGTCGTACACACAATTTCGCTCCATTTACTCTAGTAAAAGCAGCCTAAGACGAACAAAACACTGTGCAAATTCCGTAAAGAGATAAAACTGCGGCTGACGAAGTAGTTTACATTGATAAGTAACATGGAAATAACTTGCATCAAGGAATTCCAACAGCGGCCATGAACAGCACCAATGTGACGTAATGCGCAGATCAAGTCTAGACGTTGGAAGGTCGCATTCACAACACTTGATATGTCAAAAAAGGACTGTTGCCAGTGTACAACATCGCTTTAGCGGCGCAGATGTAATAAGAAGATCATCACGTTTACTTTAACGCAGAAAAGTACAGTGGAGAACCGAAATCAACCAGATCCCGAATGCACTTACTGCAGCGATCAAGAGAACGTAACTTAGATCCCACCATCTTACAACGGAAGTCAGATCTCTGTCTTATTTGATTGGTATGAAATTATTTAATATTTTAAACTCCCCAATAAGCTCAGTAGAAGGTGTCAGTACAATGCAAAAGTGTGCATGATTAAACAGAAAATGTTCTTGACCAGTTTATACTGACTAGAGATTCAGTAAGATGGCACCCACTTCAAGCATTTCTATCTATCTATCTATTGACCTTTTGAGCCGTAGCCAGCCCATAGGACATAGACCCAGATACTCTTTCTATTATCTAAATTTTTATTCTAGCAGTTTTCAATCATTGTAAAGTTTATCAAATCTCGCCATTTGTCTCTGTTCTGTGCTAGCAACTCTATCTCATTGAGGGAGCCGATTCCTGCTGCTCTTGCCTTTCTGATCAATGTTCTTCTCAGTGTCTCTGTGTTGGCCTCTTTTCCTCTTACCTGTTGTTTCTCACATGAGGGCTTGCTTTGTTATTCAGTTATTATCTCTCCTCATCACATGTCCAACACATGACCATCATCTTTTCTTGATTACTAAAGATATTAGTGGTTGACTGGCATTTCTCTAATTTGCTCATTTGTTTTGAATTCGTTCCACGCTATACCAAGTACTTTCCTTAGACATTTATTTTCGAATGCGTTCAACTTTATCTCTATATCTCTTGTTGTTTTCCAGCTCTCACGTGCATACGTAAGGGTTGATTGTACGTTTAATTTGTGCTTGTGAGTTTTTATTTCCACAACTTTTCAAGGCTTCTGAAAGACATTGCTGCTTTAGCAATTCTGATTCTAATTTCTTTGCTTGTATCCCCTTTTTGATCAATGTGACTTCTAAGATAGATAAAGTGATCGATCTCTTCCACTGGTTTGTTTTCCATGTATATTTTGTTGTCTGTTGGAATTAAGCTTTTCATGACTTTAGTCTTTTCATGACTGATCTCAAGTCCAATTTTGCTGTCTATTGATGATAGTTCATTTGTCTTTTCCTATATTGTTTGTATCTGACTGCTGATGAGAACTATGTCATCAGCAAAGTCAAGGTTCACCAAAAGTCTTCTTGTATCCATTCGATGCCCTTTGTTACCACTGCAGCATTTCTTCATTATGAAGTCCATAACAACTCCAAATAACAAGGGTGATAAAATACATCCTTGTTTAACCCCCTTCTAGCATTTGCTGTTACATAAAATATTAGGTTTCCCTCTAAGTTTGTACAATTACATTCATCTACCTTAAATATAGGTGAATCTAATAAGTGATTATGTCTGTAAAATAAATGATATTCAAGGTCTCCACAAGTGAGAGACTCTGTTATAAACGTGTACCTTATTTATACAAATTTTGTTAACCTTGATTGGTAAAGATTTTATAGAATGTTTACATTTGAAAGACCATTAATGATGATTATGGCATTAATGAATTCAATAAATGAAGTTCTACATAAAGGCTTTTTTTTTTTTACTAAACCTTACTGACTTTACCTGTGATGAACATACTCAATTTTCCATAAAATTTATGCCAACTCAAAATTGCACTTTTAATTGTACAATTACATATTTTTGTTTTCTTGGTTGTAATTTTGATATCTGGTTACAATTTAACTAATGACATATTTGGGGAGCGTAACATTTTCACAGGTTGACTTCTGATATTAGTCCTTACTAGAATGTTTGCCACTCATTCATATAAGGAAATAAACAAGAACAGTCACTGGTACAAATAACAACAAATTAAACAAAGCAGCTACACACAAATTAATCAATTTTTAGACCAATCCAATTCAAGAACTTAAATTTGGCAACAAGAAAAGTTTAAAATCATTACTTAGGATAAAATATTTTTATCTTAAAAATGTTAGTGTTCTATATATATCTCTCAGTTCAAATTAATATAATAAAGACAACCTAATGATAAATTATAAATAAAGTGTGGTGTAGAAGAAAAGTGTGACAAACAAGGAAAATGCTGATCTGAAAAATAACACTATCCTGACAACATAAGCAGAGTTAATAAAAGGGGGGAACAGGCAAATGATTGCAGTGCTGCAGTAAAGCTGGTAGCAAGGAGCCAGTAGTAGGTGTAACATACACTCATACAAGGTGTGGTGACAGCTTTACAGACAATGAACAACACAAAACACTGACATTTTGGCCTACTTCAGAAAACGAGAACGACAATAACAAATGATGAAATACAGATAAATTCTACTATATTTAGGATGATCAGGACAGATAAGTCAAGGAGAAGTAAACAGAGGGATAAGAGATGAAAAGAGAGAGAGAGAGAGAAAGAGATAAGCTACCTGTCGGAGGGTAGATATAATGTGGAAATAGGACAATTAAAATATATATCAAATGAGACTTAACTTATTGGCAAGATTAGACTGCTCCCAGCGAAATGACTTGTCAAATGTAAGTGGAAGGGTGCCCGCCAGCCCTTCCTTTTTCATTCCCATCTCCTCCTATTCAAAGGGGAAACTTTTCCACTTACATTTGACAAGTCATTTTCGCTGGGAGCAGTCAGATCTTGCCAATAAGTTAAGTCTCATTTTATATATATTTTAACTTTAATATTTTCACATATTATCTATCATCCAACATGTAGCACAACTCTCCTTCTCATTTCACATCTTATCCCTCTGTTTACTTTTCCTTGACTTACCTGTCTCGATCATCCTAGATGTAGTAGAATTTATCTGTATTTCATCTTTTGATTTGTTGCTATTGTTCTCATTTTCTGAAGGCCACATGGAGACAGAAACGTCAGTATTTTGAGTTGTTCCTTTTCTGTAAAGCTGTCACCATACCTTGTATGAGTGTATGTTATACCCCACAACTGGCTCATAGAGTTAATAAAACATGAGACACTGATTATAATAACAGTATGCATAGTTTTTGCAGATAATAATAATCAACTAAACTGTAGCATATTTTTTAAGAGTAAAATTTTATTATTAAAAAAAGAAAATATATACTTCAAAATGGAATAAAAATATTTGTCAAATATGCACACAGTAACATACAACTCTAACCTTACAAGGTTACCATTTAGCAGCTGTTCAGTAAACTGTGAGCAAAAAGAAGAGACTACTGAATAGATGACCAGGAGATCAGTTAAATAATTTGTGCTTAAAGTAAATAATTTGAGTTTGTATTTCTTAACATTAATATTCATGAATTCTTTAATTTTACCACATCAAACTACAATGAGGATAGATGTGTCATCATCATTGAGTGCCATCTGCGCATTGAAGGTTGGCTACCATGAAGCACCATTCTGCTCTGTCTCTCGCTTAGATGGTGCAGGTTGTCATAGGCTGACTTGTCCATCTTTTGATGTTACTCATCCATGTTAGTCTTGGTCTGCCTCTTTTACCTTGTATTTTTCCTTTAAAGATTACTTTTAGTAGGCTGCTGTGTCATTTAACATTTCCCAAAAATCTCATTTGTCTTGTTTGAATTGTGTTTAGTAGTTCTCTTTTCATTTGCAGTTGTTTTAAGACTTCATCATTTATTTTATTTTGTCTCCATCCAATTCTTGCTATTCTTCTATAAATCCACATTTCAAAAGTTTCAATTTTCGGTTTTCATGTCTAATGTCCATGTTTCTGCACCATACAGTAAACTGAAAAGATATAACATTTTGCTATTCTTAGTTTTAACCCTAGTGTTATTTGCTTTGATGTTAGTATATTTTTCATGGCATTAAAAATTTGTTCGCCTTTCCTATTCTTTTGTTTATTTCAATTTTGCACTTTCAATCATTGGTTATAGTATGTCCAAGGTAGTTGTAGCTCTGAATTCTATCTATCTATCTATTGACCTTTCGAGCCGTAACCGGCCCATAGGGCGTAGACCAAGATACACCTTCTCCTATATGAATTTTTGTTCTAGCAGTTTTCTTTTAAAGATATTTTATCAAATCTCGCCATCTGTCTCTGTTCTGTGCAAGCAGTTCTATCTCATTGAGGGAGCCGATTCCTGCTGCTCTTGCCTCTCTCATCAATGTTCTTCTCAGTGTCTCCCTGGGTCTTCCTCTTTTTCTTTTACCTGTTGTTTCCCATATGAGGGCTTGCTTTGCTATTCGATTATTATCTCTTCTCATCACATGTCCAACGTATGACCATCGTCTTTTCTTTATTACTGAAGATATTAGTGGTTGATTGGCGATTTCTCTAATTTCCTCGTTTGTTTTGAATTCGTTCCATTCTATACCAAGTATTTTCCTTAGACATTTATTTTCGAATGCGTTCAACTTTGTTTCTATATCTCTTGTTGTTTTCCAGCTTTCACACGCATACGTAAGGGTTGATAGTACATTTGATTTGAATAGCCTAAGTTTTGTGTTTGTGCTAATGAGTTTTGATTTCCACAACTTTTCAAGGCTTCTGAAAGACATTGCTGCTTTAGCCAGTCTGATTCTAATTTCTTTGCTCGTATCCCCTTCTCGATCAATGTGACTTCCAAGATAGATGAAGTGATCAATCTCTTCTACTGGTTTGTTTTCCATGTATATTTTGTCACTTGTTGGAATTAAACTTTTCATGACTTTAGTCTTTTCATGATTGACCTCAAGCCCAATTTTGCTGGCTATTGATGATAGTTCATTTGTGTTTTCCTGCATCGTTTTTATCTGATTGCTGATGAGAACTATGTCATCAGCAAAGTCCAGGTCCTCCAAATGGTCTCCTTGTATCCATTCGATGCCTTTATTACCAGTGCAGCATTTCTTCATTATGAAGTCCATAACAATTCCAAATAACAAGGGCGATAAAATACATCCTTGTTTAACCCCAGTTTCTATTGGAAAACATTCGCTCAGTCCTTCCTCTGTTCGAACTGCACATGTGTAACCATCATACATGTCTTTGATAATATTTATGATTTTTGATGGTAAGCCATATTGCTTCAGAATTTTCCACAAAGAATCTCTATGAATACTATCAAATGCTTTTTTGAAGTCGATGAAGTTAAGTACAAAAGGTTTTTGCTTTTCAATGTGTTCCTCCAATATAAGTCCTAGAGTGAAAATGTGGTCAAGACAGCTTCTCCCTTTTCTAAACCCAGCCTGTTCTTCACGCATTACTGTATCTATTGAATCCTTTATTCTATTTAGGATGATTTTACAGAATAATTTTGAGGCAACTGACAAAAGTGTCACGCCTCTCCAATTGTTACAATCTCTAAGATTGCCCTTTTTTGGGATCTTAACAATGATTCCTTTTTTCCATTTATGAGGCGTCTTCTCTGTTTTCCAAATGATGTTGAACATTTTTTGGAGATGTATTAAATTATGGCTATCAATTGCCTTGAGGATCTCAGCTGTTAACTTATCCTCTCCAGCAGCCTTGTTATTGGTCATTAGCTTTAAGGTGGTTTCTATTTCACTCAAGGTGAAGTCATCTAAATTTACATCTAATTCTGCTGCTGGTGTTTCAGCTTCAAAATCTATTAAACTGTGAGGTAGTGGACGGTTAAGAATTTCTTTGAAGTGTTCCGCCCAACGGGCTTTTATGTCTGCGCTTGTTGTTAGCATTAATCCAGATTTGTCTAGAATTGGTGTTCCACTGGATGTATAGGTGTTTGTCAGCATCTTTTGTACAGTATAAAGAGTTCTGCTGTCTCCTGTAATTGCAGCTGTCTCTGCTTTCTCTGCCAAGTTGTCTATATAAGCTCTTGTATCTCTTCTTGCCGAACTTTTCACTTTGTTGTCTAATTCTTTGTATGTTGCTTTTGCCAGAACCTTTCCAAGATCTGTCTTTACATTAGTCATGGCTCTCTTCGCTTCTCTTCTTTCTTTGATGTATTTCCATGTGGTGTCTGAGATCCAAGCTCGTTTTTCCATTTTCTTCAGTCCAGCACTTGCTTCTGCTGCTGTCATTAGTATTTTGCTCTGTGAGTCCCACATTTCATTGATATCTAAGTCTATTTCACCAAGTGCTGAATAACAATTACTTAGCTCTATGTTAAACTTTTCCTTTATTGCTTCATCTTTCAGTTTATGACTATCAATTTTATGTGTAATTGACCTCTTCTGTTGGTTTCTAAATTTTAATCTTATTTTCCCAATGCACAGGTTGTGGTCACTATTAACATCAGCACCTCTGTATGCTCTTACATCTATTAATGATGATCTGAATTGTTGTTTAATACATAGGTGGTCAATTTGATTTGATCAGCTCTGAATTGCTCCAGGTATTTTCCTTCTACTTTGATATCCACTAGTGGGTTTTGAGTATTATATTAGTTTATAATCACAGTTTTAGTCTTTTTGATATTCATATCTAATCAATATTTTTTGTTTGTCATGTTTAATTCATTAACTATTGTATATCTTCAGGATTTTCTGCTAGAAATACAGTATCATCTGCATACCTTAGGTTATTGATTATCTTTCCATTAATGTTTAGGCCTGGCATCTCTGTGATGTTTGTAAAGATTTGCTCAATATATAGATTGAACAAGCTTAGTGATAGGATGCAACCATGTCTTACTCCTCTCTTTTTATAGCAATGGGTGTAGAGTTCTCTCTGTTATATTCTACTATTGCTGTTTGCTCCCAATATAAATTACATATTAGTTGTATGTCTGTGTCATCTAGAGTATAGGCAGTCTATAAGATAGATATGGCATGTTATACATCACTGGAAAGAAAAATGGATACAGTTCACAAAATGAAAATAAAAATAAATAGCTGATATTTGATTATCTGAAGGTATACACATAAAAAAAATGTTTATTGGCAGATAATTTTCAATTAAAAATATTGTAATTTGCCCACTCGCCATGGCAAGTAGTATTTCGATCAATTTGTCTTGAAATTTTACATAAAAGTGTCATAAAACATTCAAAATACAGTTAACTTGAAGCATTTATGTTCATAAAATTTGTAATTATGTACATTTTTGTCAATGACTGTAGAAACAAAATAAACGTAAGTTTGAAAAAAATTCAAATCAAAAGAACAAATTATGGCTGGTATTGATCGAAAGTACTAATCAGAATTATTCTAGGTTTAGAGTTAATGTATAAATAAAAAGTAAAACCTAAATTACTGCTTATAAAAATAAAAATTCAACTTAACAGTACCTATCAGATCCAAAAGAGTATAAGGGTCCAGTATGGTTTCCTCAGTGATTCTGTATTAGATAGTAGTTAGGAAAGCGCCAACAGAATCAATGATGTTTAAACAATACTTCCTATTTTGGTAGCAAGTGAAACTTGTATTGAGTAAAGACCTTGAAAACAAAAAGATAAAGGATATAGTCGCCTGAATATTCTGGAGCAAACTGTGTTAGGAGGTTTAAAAAATACAAGTAATAAGTTTTTTCTTCTTCTTAATTTCCTATATCACACACCAGTTATGTTTATAACATGGTCAAAATACTTTCATAGATAGATTTAAGTTGTGAAATCTCCTGCATCTATACACAACATAAAGGGATTTTTAAAAAGTAAGATGATTATAAATGTCAAGAATCGTTAACTTAATACTGACTTGTTGGAGGGGAGGGTGAGAATGGGAGAGAAAGAGAATTTACAATAATTTCTGGTAATTTGGTTTGTTAAACCAGGAAGTTATATAATTCCCTAACAGACAAGACAACATCTAACTTGCAGCTGGGCTGGGGACAGTGAAAGGCTATGGAATGTAAACTTGAAAATATTGCTTGCAGAATCAGGAAAATGTCCTTCAATAACAGAAACACACGAGCTCAACACAGGGAAAGGTGTCAGGCTAAAAAGAGGCAAATCATGGGTGAGCCGAGCAGATGTCAACAGACAGGTCTGTGGGCTTACCAATATCAACGTTGGTGAGGAGTGGATACTGGTGTCTATGTCATTCATAGGGACATTCTCGTGTATTGTCGCACATGACAGGAAATGTAGGGAGCAGAACTCAGTCATGGTCAATGTGGAGGCCAACGGTCTCACCTGGGATAACACCGATGAGAAAGATGCAGCCATCTATACAGATGGATCTGTAATACGACACAAAAGGGATGCATGGGCATTTACAGCATGCTTGGCAGGTAGAATAGTTAAGGAATATAGTGGTGCATATGTTATGACCATGAGTAGCATGATGTTGGAGGTGATGGCAGTGACCAGGGCATTCATCTGGATGGAGTCACAAGACTACACCCATGCCTGCATACTGAGTGATCCCAATGAGCATGATAAAAATAGATGGAGGGGGCTCTGTATGCGTACAATAGATAGAGTCATTGCATTAGTCAAAAATACATAATGTCACCTTTGTTTATGTCCCTGGACATGCGGGAGTACAGGGAAATGAAAGCACAGACAGGCTGGCTAGCTGCGCTGCCATTGAGGAGGGTCAATCAATGGATTGGGTGGACATCATCCATGCCCTCTGAGATGTGGGAAGAGCACAGGACTTTGACAACCATGAGTGCACATCACTCCTTCGGATAAGATGGGAGTTAAGATGGGCACAGCCAGAAATGAGAAACTTTGCGGGCATATATGAAGACTTATCAACTAACACAGAACTGGAGTCATCAGTTGCTGGACACTGCGAGATTTGCTTAGGAGGGGTCTGAGCATCTATGGACATGTTCGGACTGCAATGATGATGACCCACAAATAACTCAATACCTCAGAGAGTGTGAGTATACATGGAGAAAACTTGTAAAGGAATTTTAAAATAGAGTATAAAGATTAGACACCTTTCAGATGGGATCAGGGGAACCCTACATACAAATTTGCATACAATTATAATGTCAATACCTAAAAGATAGCTCAGGAACAGGTGAGATAAAGCAGGAAGAACAACACTAGAACAAGCAGTCCATAGAGAAAAAGTACTGGGCCTCACTCTTCCCAATCTACAATTCTTTTAAAATTACATTTTGGAGGAAATCTCTAAAGTAATACTTTCTGTAATATATGCAAATAATCAAGGACTTTGGGAGAATCAATGGCAGTGGTCAAGTCAAGAATGCACAAACCTATGACTGAATAAATCATAAAACGAAAATAAAAATCCTCTACACAATCTTCAGATTATCTAATAAGATTCTGGCAGGAAAAGTGAAAATAAAAATCACTCCTGATAGATTAAAATCCAACAAATCAGGGTATTATCACAAACAGCAGGATACATGAATTATACAGATAGACAAGGTTCAGAAAAGGACAAACATTGAACGAGTAGGCAGTCAAATTTTGTAAAGATTGTAAATAGGAAGAGTTAGACCAGTCCTTTGATGGTGCTAATTCTGCACTAAAATTGGTCAAAACACTACCAAAAGCCAGAATTTGCTTTAGGCATTTGGTAAATGTGTTTTAAGTAAAACACAAATTTGAGAATGGGATGGACATTTCAAACAGGGACGGCTTGTGTATAGCACTCTGGAACAGCAGCAACCCCTATTTTCACTCAAAATTTATTAATAACATATAGTGTAATGATTTTTCTTTTCTTTTTTAATACCTGCACATAAAATTGTATTACTATTATAAATATTTCACAATGTCAGTGGTCATCGTCATTCATCTCATTGGTGAAAAAAACCACAAAAATGCCTGCATGGAACAAACTATGTACTTCATAGTTCCAGTGATGCAGTGTTGTTTGTTCATTCCATACTCACATGTTAGAGGGAAGAAACAAGCCCACAGTGAAGAAAAGCACTATCGCTCACACAGCTAATCCAGGTGTATTTATAGGATTAGTCAATTCTGCATTTAAATTAGATTCAGTTTTGAAGAATCATTTAGAAACCAGCAGTCTTCAAAGGTGTTTATAAGATTATTCAGAATCAGTTACTTGACTGTGTGCTACAAATATACGATAAGACAAAGAAATTCGAGAAGCTTGGTTTGTAGCTGTCATGGTTAATGACACAACAGATGTTTCAAAACACGCTCAGTCCGTCATTGTTCTCTGGTAAGTGCTAAAAAAGAAGAAATATTTTAGTGTTTTTTGGGGATTCTTTATTCCAGAAAATCAAACTGAAGATGGCATATAAAGCCTAACAATTTTCTAAAGCAGCATCCCCCGTTAATTTACATCATGAGCTGTTACTAATTTCAAACATGGCCAAGAATCACTCAAAGACTAAACATTCTAGACGGTTTTCAACAAAGCCACACATGAGAAAATGTAGTGAAAGTTAGCACATTAATTCACAACTATCGTTGAAGGGCAATTTCAGACATTGCTGAAACATTTGACCTCAGTTAAGGCTTAGTTCAGATGATTCTAACTGATGATTTGAACATGTGTTGAATTGGCAAACTAGATGATCCGCTAAGACAATGCCCATATTCACACATCCATCAATGTGCATCCATTTTTAACCTTAAACAACACAGGTACTATTCCACGCTCTCCTGACAAGAGGTATTCTCCTAACTTTGCCATCCACAAACTTTTTCCTCTTCCCTGGAATGAAAATTAAACTATGGGGATGGGATTTACCACATTAGAGAAGATTTCAGTAGAAACAACAACTGTGCTAAAGAGACTGAAAAGGGAGGATTTTCAGAAGGTATTTCTGCAACTGCATGAACACTGGGATCGTCATTAACTCCCAAGGAGACTATGTTGAAGGGAAAAGAAGTCTATAAAATTCAAGTGTGTGTGTGCCATTTTGTGGAGTTAGTTCTGGCACTTTTAGATAGTCCCTCATACACATACACATGGACCCATAAAAATGTATACACACTGCAATAGTGGTATATCTCCTTAGTAATAATGCTTTCTTCTTCTTCTTCTTCCTTTCAGCACCCTTTGGAGCATAGGTCTTCAAACACTTTCCAAGTCGTTCTGTTTCTTGCCATTCTTTTAAGATCAATCCATGTCTTCCCCATTATCTTCATCTCTGCTTCTGTCTGTCTTCTCCAAGAATTTCTTGGTCTTCCTCTTTGTCCCCAAAAGGGCCTTTTGTGTAATATTCTCAGTTGGCTTCTGCAGTGTGTCCTATCCAGCACCATCGTCTTCACTGTATCTCTTTATCCACTGGTACTTGACAGGTACATTTTCATAATTCTATGTTAGTAATTTTGTCCTGCCATATCCATCCTTTTATTCTGCTTAAGCATCCATTAATGAAAGTCTGTATCTTCATGATGGTCAATTTTTGTTGTTCTCCATGTTTCACAACCATATAATAGGACTGACTTAACATTGGAGTTGAACATTTTTATTTTTCTATTTAACCTAATTTCTTTGGACTTCCATATGTTTCCCAGTGCAACGAAAGCTCCTCTTGCTTTTGATATCCTTATTTTGGTATCATTTTTTGTTCCTCCTTCTTTATCTATATTACTGCCCAGATATATGTAAGATTGTACGTCTAGTAGAGGTATTTCTCCTAATTTTATTTGGTTATTGCCAACTGCATTAATTCTCATAATGCTTTAATACTGCGAATATAACCACTATAGAAGTGTGTATACATTTTCTGTATATTTGTGTGTGTTGCAATATATATATATATATATATATATATATATATATATATATATATATATATATATATATATATATATAAGGCAACAAAAAAACTGTATACATAATAAAGTCATTCAAACTACTTTTATATGCTCCAACTTTCTGAGGCTATGAACTCAAAGTTAAGTTATAGAAGATTAATTAAACAGGATAAGCTCCTCCCTCTTTGTGCATTACAAAATTGGGTACACTTGCGGCCCTGGCTTTTCTCTCCTGAAATTCATTATTTTGCATTTCAATGTCTTCTGCCTCACATGAAGGCATCACCTTGCCAGAAGCCTTGATTCGTAGATTTGAGAAAGCTGAAAAATTGGCAATGCTTTGTGTTCTTCTGGTAACCCATTCTGTTAAGGTTTCAGGCACTGGTCTTTCATCCAGAATTTTTCTAACACAAGACCTCATTATATAAGGTAGGTCTTCCATGCGGGGATTTCGCAAGATTGCATCCCGAAAGAGAGATATAATTTGGGTACACTCAGACCCATAAACCTTGTAACAGAGTTCCTCTAGTTCCAGTCTCTCCATTTGAGGAATCTCATAATACTTTGGTTGAGATTCCATGAGCCAGCTGTAATCAACACCTGCAAAAAGAGTACAACAAATAAGCAATCTAATAAATGTATTTTTTAAAGTATCTTGTCATTAAAAAAATACAAAGATGTCCAAAAAAGAAATTGAAAACAGAAATTATTTAGCCTTGTTCCATTAACTTGGTTATGTGAACATATAGTTTTTTAAAATGTTAATGAATACTTTTTACCTATTATATCAAAGAGATTTATAACAGATAATGGTAATCTCCTAGTGTGTGTAAGTGTGCACATGTGTATATTGTTAGAAGCCATGTAAATGGCTTTTGTACCAAAATATTGAGACTAATCATGGACAGCTAAAGAGTTTTGATGACTTTTTAAAATTGCTAAAGCAAACAGACATCTGATTTTCAATATCATCATAATATATATTGACCATGTTATGATAAATCTAGGAAAGTAAAGCGGCACAGGCATAACACCAACCACATTACCCCAAAGATCAGATGCTGAAGGTCTGTAAAAATTATGGTCACTAACACCATATTCCCTACAGGCCATGTGGCATGACAGGGCTCATTACTTTTTTTTTTCTTTTTATGTTATGATAAAAAACAACTGAAGTATATTGTGACAACAGGAACAATCAAGTAAAGGGGAAATAGAAGGAAGCTGAGAGAAAAGATAAGGTTCTTTCTCTTTCACATTGTAATTGACCGGAATCTGTACATCACAGACTAGTTATGTTCTAACAAAGATATAAATGTATATCATTGAGTTTTGCTAATACACAGTTATTAACTATTACTTAACTTATGCTTAATTTAAGAAAAGAAAAAGAAAAATAGATAATATACCTGTCTGACAGATGTTATTACAGTCTTAACATATGAAAGCAAATTCTGGACAATTGACCATGAGACAAGAAAATTGTTGGAGACCATAAAATGTTGTTGTACAGTAGAATGATGACAGTGCCATAGACAGTTAAAAACAAAAGTTATAATAAAGCTTAATTCCAACACCAGGTTAAAACAATCATATTTGTTTTTTTTACAGTGTAATAGGAATGGAACAGCTGAAATATATAATGAAACTGCAAAATTTGAGGAAAGGAGAGATATAGGGAAACTGAGAAAAAGGATACAAGATAAATTATTTGAAGGGTCTGATACGAAGTAAACAACAAAAGTGATAAGCAATTACAGAGATAGAAAGATATGAAGCAACATAATCATCTACACTTGCTACAGACACAGATGTGCTATGATACCTGTCTTCATCCTACGTTCTTCTTGCTCCTGTTCTAGCTTAAATCTTTCAAATTCTCTAATATGATAGTTCAGCTCTGACATCAGTGTATCACAAGCAACCATGTGCTCATCCTTTTCTGGAGGTTTGTACACATCTCCCGATCCCAAGTTACGACGCCAAAAGTTCTTAAAGGACATCATTCTGCATTCATCATTTGTGCAATGACCTATTTAAAAAAAGATTAAGAATGCTATCATGCTTTATTGTATGCTGAAGTAATTCTTTTAGACACTGGAAAAGTATTTCAAAAGTATCAAGAATAGTATCATATTATTGACAGATTAAAAATGGCTTCATAAGTGAAAACATTGATATATATATACCAAGAACCTAGCAGATTAATATAAATAGAACAGCAATAGATTATAAGCATTTATAAGAAAACAAATAAATGTATATATATAACATGTTTACCTGCTACTGTTTGCAGTGAGCAGTACTACCTGCAGCTGCCTGCTGCCTTGTTGACAGGTGCCCTACAGATGAAGGTTGAAAATATCATGAACAGCTAAAAAGAGTAACAAAAACATTTTAAATTAGGTGGTTTTAATGTTAAGTCTGAGTTTCTGATTATGAAAGACATTGCATTCTGAGTTTAGCTATTTGAAAGATTGAACAATAAACAGTGGGCCTTTTTATCTTGAAGCTGTAGAAGTAGTTGAAAATTTCAACATTAACATTTTCCGTACATTTTGAAGCACTTTATGTCACACCGATTTGGTTGCACACATTTAGCCGCAGACTGTGTCACTGTCAATTTGATTTGAGTAAACCATCATTGAACTGTATTCGTTTTACCTGTCTTGTATCATCTTGGTATTGGTGAAATCTAATTGCTTGTTCAATTATTAAAAAATTCATACTTAATATGTTTTGTGTTAGATAAATATAAAGCATGTACATTGATATTTAAAACCATGACAAATGTTGTCTCTGAAATCTCTTCCATTGCATTAATAATTTCCATACTGAAAGAGTTAAAGAAATGACTTGGATAAAAGGGTAGACAATTAACATTTGTGATGTGTTCTTTTAATCCATCTTTTGACAAATATAAGTACAACTGTGCTCCAGTGGCCTGTTTTATCATAATTTTCTCATTTTTTTGTTGTGATGATAAAGTTCTCATAAGCCCTCTTTTTTTAAAATATAAAATAGGGGCTGATTATATATACAAGGTGTTTTCAACAGAAAACAAGATTTTTCTGTTCACAGATTATTTATTACAAACACTGAGATAATTACATTTATAATCATTCAACATAGTCTCCCTCAAGTTCAATGTTCTAGTTATGACAGCACTTGACACGTGCTTAGAAAACCCATGGGAAAATAATTCTGTCAGATGGGTGTGCAGCCACTCATGTATTGTTGACCTCAAGATCATCCTGGAACTTCACTCCACAGATCAGCTTTTTTCCCAGAAAAATGTCAACATAGCTTTGCCAGCACATTGTTGCACCTACAAATTCTTTGTTTTTGAGGAGGATGTGTGGTTTTACAACATGTTTTGTCACTTTCTTTTAACTCACAAAAATGTACAAAGATTTCATGCACAGTGATGATACACTGAAAAGATGCTTTACCATCAGTCTCATACCAATGCAGAAGCTCCTTGGCAATATTTCTTCCATTTCAGGTGTTAATCGCATGGGTACCCATCTTGCATACTAATGTTAAATAGTGGTGCCACCTCCTTGACTGAATCACAGGTTTTACTGTACCATCTTCTCCATGACTGTTGGACTCAGGAGACAAGAATTCTCCACAATAATGATGCTGTTCCTTAACTCCTCTGTCCATTCAAAAATATGTGTACAAATTAGGCTTGTGTACTTGTCATCATACTGAATTCTCATCCAATGATGAATCTCTATAGGTATCACATTTTTTTTTTTTTTTTTTAAATCAGAAAACTTTGCTGCTCTTGATTGGTGCATTGTTACATGGACACCAGCTTCTTGTTGATTTTAGAAAGGATTGGCATCACTGCTGGTGGAACATTCCTATATCTGTTAGGCATCTATTCCTGCAACCCACAAAGTGTTCATTCTGATAGTTCATACTGTTCTAGTGAACATATCACTTTCTGAAAAAAGATGTGCAGCTCACGATGCACAATACCAGATTGTTCTAAGGGTTGTTGCAGGCACTATGTGCTGAACTCATGCAGGCTTTATGATCTATGAGCATGCCCAAGAACTGCTGTCCCAACAAATAAAGTCAAGCCTCCACATTGGTGAAACACTTGATCTGATTGCGGTCCATCTAGTGGCAAATTTGCAGTTGAACACAGGTCACATATCCTGTCTCAGGTCAAAGCCAAGGTCTGGCACAGTTTCATATCAAACAATGGTCAACCATCTGTGGCATGAATCTCCTTATGTTGGCACCATAACTATGTTCACTTCATGGTCAGGTCAATGTGACCAGACATGAACTGCCTCCACAAATGAAAATCTAGACCAGAAAGAATCACTTGAAAACATACTGCAGCAAAAATGCCACTAGTTCCAAACCTGATTTGACTTGGCAGTCATCTTGGCACACAGCACTAACCAAAAATCTTGTCAAACTGTTTTCCAAATTCCTATATGTGATGAGGACTTGCCTACACCTATTGGTTGCTCAAGGTCACCACCTCCATAAATCAGATACACAATGATATCATTCAACATGCAATTTTTAATACAATTTGTCTGGTTTCCCACTGAACCACCCTTCTTTATATGTACATAAATACACACAGGTATATAACAACCATCATCATAACTAAGTGCCATCTCCACATCAAATGTTGGCTACCATGAAGTGCCATTTCACTCTGTCTCTTGCTTCAATAGTGCAGAATGTCATAGGTTGACTTGTCCATCTTTTGATGTTAATTGTCCATGTTAGTTTTGGTCTGCCGCTGCCTCTTTTACCGTGTGTTTTCCTTTCCAAGATTACTTTTAGTAGGCTGCTGTGTCTTTTAACACGCTCCAAAACTCTCATAATATCTTCAGTAATAAAGAAAAGACGATGGTCATACGTTGGACATGTGATGAGAAGAGATAATAATCGAATAGCAAAGCAAGCCCTCATATGGGAAACAACAGGTAAAAGAAAAAGAGGAAGACCCAGGGAGACACTGAGAAGAACATTGATGAGAGAGGCAAGAGCAGCAGGAATCGGCTCCCTCAATGAGATAGAACTGCTTGCACAGAACAGAGACAGATGGCGAGATTTGATAAAATATCTTTAAAAGAAAACTGCTAGAACAAAAATTCATATAGGAGAAGGTGTATCTTGGTCTACGCCCTATGGGCCGGTTACGGCTCGAAAGGTCAATAGATAGATAGATAGAAAACTCTCATGACTTGTTTTAATAATGTGTTTAGTAGTTCTCTCTACATTTTTAGTTGTTTTAAGAGACTTATCATTTGTTGTCTTTTCTTTCCATCCAATTCTTCCTAATCTTCTATAAATCTACATTTCAAAGGCTTCAATTTTCTGTTCTGTTTTTTTGTCTAATGTCCATGTTTCTGCACTATATAAAATTAAAAATAAATATAGTAATACATATAATAAAAAATGTTATAATAATAATAATAATGAAGATGAATCTATATACAACAAAATAATTATACAAAATAAAGTATAGGGTTCATTTTTTTCAAGGGAAAAAAACAAAGGGAATACAAAAAAGGATTTAAAAAATGAATAGAGAAGAATACATTTTAACCCAGGAAAATAAAATAAAAATGCTTGCACACAATATGTAAATGGTAAAAACTGAAAAATACAGGTATTGTTATCTTTTATTGTGGCCAAAGGTCTGGTTCTGAGACAAGAGTATAGGCATGTCAACTTGAACTATTGGTCATATTCTGACAATGACAACCTTATGTCCAAGCAAGAGAGCAGAATTAAATATTTGAATATTTAATTTAGAATGGCGGGAGGGGGGATGAAGCATAAGTGAAAAGACCAAGACTAGCTACATTGACGAAATGGCAGAAAGAGGATGAAGAAGTGAAGAACAGAGAGAAAGGTAAAGAAAAGACATAAGGGAACAGAGTTAAGTAAAAGAATCAGAGATATTGATCTAGACTGAAATAGCCTGATTGTCCACTTGGGAGTACTTCACATGAAAGCGTAATACCATGACTTAATATTAGATTTAAATTAAAAGAATCAAACTCTAACTAACACACCCCCCCCCCCCCCTTTATTCAACTATAATATTGGTATTTTTACAGACAGTTGGTAGCAAACAATCATGATATATCAGTAGTTTGGTAAATATATTAGTGTCTTATACTGGATGCTGCTTTGTTGGACAGCTTTTCTCGTGGCTGAATCTGCAAATATAGGATAAACAGATCCATCTGCAGAACGAACAAGATGTATTCATGGTGCCTGATCTTGTTTTCTTTTTCCTGCACCTTTTGTCCTCTGATTTTGATATTTGCACTGCCTTGAAAGATGTTGTGCCATTTTTTATTTTTGTTCTCCATGTGCTACGATCTGCAGCCATATTTTCCCAGTTTCTTTCACTGATAGAGAATTCCCTCAAGGAAGCCCTGCAAACATCCTCATATCTCAGGACTGGTCTGTCCTTTGGCCTCTTTCCATCGTTAAATTCATCATACTATATTTGTATGGGAATACAAATGTTTGCCATTCTTCTTAAATGACCCAACCACCTTAGTCTACGACTCCAAAGTGCTGCCATGATGGATGGGAGTTTAATTCGTTGTAAGACATTAGAGTTAGTTATTTTGTCCTGCCATTTCATGTTCATTATCTTGTGATGGCAACGCACATGAAAGCTGTTTAACCTTTTTACCTGCCCTGCATAGGTAGTCCAAGTTTCTGATCTGATAGAAGCACGCAACTTTGGTAAATTTGAATCTTAGTCCTGACAGTTAATTCAGTGTTGGCCTAAGCTCTATATTTAAGTTTACCAAATGTGGATGCTACCTTTCTGATTCGTGACAGAATGTTGGTCATTCTTTTTTTTCCTAGTGTTTTATTCAACTATAACAATGTCAATACACTAAAGCATGTATAATTGCGCTGATTCAGTGATGATGTTTGTTGACACTATTTTTTATTTTCTTTCAGAAAGATGCATAGTGCACTAAAAAATTAGGAAAAGTAAAGTACCCCCATCACGCCAAGTGGCGTATAGGGAATATGGTGTTGGTGACCATAAATTTTACAGACCTTTGGCACATGATTTTTGGGGTAATGTGGTTGGTATTACCCCGTGCCGCTTTACTTTCCCAGAAAAAAATCTGGTAGTTTTAATTCATCTTAAAGTTTTAAATGTATAACACCTTTTCCCACTAAGAACTGTTAATCATCCAGACCCCTTTTCTACCTCTAGACTCATCATCATCATCAGGTCGTATGTCCTTTGAAGAACACTGCATTCACTACAGCCTGATCTCCCACCTTTTCTGTTACTATGTTCAAGGTTTCCTTTATGTTTTGAAACCACCTTCTTCTAGACTTATCAGTTTCTCAATATATACACCCTTGTCCCACCCATTCTCCTCTCTTAAGGAATGAGGAACAAATTTGGCAATGTCCTCTTTTTCCTGAATTAGGCCACACTCAGTACTGAAGCTGCCACAGAGCTTAACAACTATTTCATTGCTGTGCACACCGGCATGCCCTTGACAGTACACCCAGGTTAATGCACCTACTTTAGACCCTTTTAAGAGCTGCATTCACTTCTGTCGCAGAGATTGTCTGTCAGTTTCCCATACCATATTTTGCAAGTTCATCACTAAGACTGTGTGCTCCATGTTCTGTGTAACCAACCATGCTATTGGTTGGTAACTGCTTCTATCTCCATTCTCATGCTGGACAAGGTACTGCTACAAATGTCAGACTTTCTAGGTACTTCTATGCCACAATACCCCAAACACTGCTCTGTCCACGAGACACAGAAGCATCCATGTAGGTAGTGGGGCCATAAGGTTACAACACATATTAAAAGTATAAACATGTTCCAACAATAGTTTTTCCAGAAAAATATTTATATGAAATTATCCAAAGTAAAAATATAAGATACATACACACACACCTTGCACATATACATATATTGCTATTGCTATTGTTGAATGAAACACTGTGACACAGAAACAACCATTTCAAAACTTGTTATGCTTGCTGTAACACAACAGCCCATGATTTCTTTAGCACATTTTTTGTTTAATACTGTGCTTTGTATTATTAAAGCATGGTGGTATAAGTTATAAAAGTAATTTGAGCTTATAAACCATTGATGTCATGTAACAAATGTCACTGGGAAAAGCTTCAAACTTTGATACTGCTGAATCAATACAGGGAGGAAATACAAGCTAATACAAAAATCATTAATTCCTGATTACTATGTGTTATTATTAGAGCGTTAATGGAGAATTATTGATTATCAAACATGGATGGATGAGTCAGTCAAATTTTAATAAGTACTTTTAGAAAGACACAAATAATTCCTTAACAATGAAGAATAAGAAAGAACCCCAACAAGCCTTGTGGCATCTAAAGCTTAAGGTGTTAATGCTCATATTTTTGTTGCCATCAACACAGTTTTGGACAATGTGGTCCAGATTACACTAGTGCTGTCTTTCTTTTCCAGAATAATCCATTTAAGGCTAAACCTAGAAGCCATTCACTGAATATTGAACGCAAGCTCTTGTCTTCTATTTTTCTGTCTCTGGTCCTTTCCAGCCAAAGATGGGACCTAGCTCAGGAAATCTAGACTCTCCATGTTGATCTTTGCTATTAAGTGTCAAATTTCACACAACAGGGCCTGCATTGTATTTCACTCTATGACTCTGTTCTGGGTGAACCTTTCAACATCGGCAAGGAAGCTGATGCCTACTGTTGTTGGATCTAGCATTCATCTTCTTTTTTAGTACTTCTTTAGGTGTGCCTCCTTCTCTTTCACCCTCTGGTTCCAATTTTAGGGTTTGCTGTGAAATTCTCTTGTTGGCTCTTCTTATCACATGGTCAACATATTTTCATGTCTTCTCTAGATTATAAAGGATATTTTAAAAATGTTTTATCACTTCTCTTGTTTCTGCACTAGTCTTGAATTCATCCCATGGTATGTGATGTATTTTCCTGGGGCATTTGTTTTCAAACAACAAATGTCAGACTTAACATTTAAGTTAAGTAAGTGTAGATGATATAGTGTGCTTAACATCCACTCTTGTTTCCCATAGTTTGCAGTGCAGGCTTGTTTCTCTAGGGCAAGCTTTTACTCTCTTCTGAGTCTCTTAAATCCATTTTCTGAATATATGCTGAGAGGAAAAAGTGTTCTGTTCCAAGTCTAAAGATTCTGGTCTGCTCATGTCTTTTAAGCTCATTTATACTGTCTTGCTCTTACACATGTTTTCTTTTCAGTTTTCTCCGTTCCACTTTTATGACTATGCTGTTAAAGTTTTCTATTTTCTTTGCTAGTTTGTATACCTTTTCATTTCCAGGGATGCAGCTGTGGGCTGATTTCCATTGCAGGACCCATTATGTCTTTTCTGGACAGTAAATCTTTGTTGCTCATTTTTTTCTTGGATGAGCCTACTTACTTTACATGGATTTGGCTTGAAGAACAGACCATGCTTCATTTAGTATGTCAGTCTTTGTGGTAGAATTTATTTATCATTTAGTGTTTATATAGCTATGTGGAGCGCCACTGTCTCTGCTCAGAAGGTTGTACATTTTACTCAGGCTTGAATTTATCACTTCTTTGTGTCTCTGTTGAGATATGTATGTCATTGTCTCCTTTCTTTGCAGGTTCAATTGTAGAACATATTTCTTCTTCTTAATCTAATAAAAACTGTCATTACGGTTTTAATCTCATTTCTAGATTTTTCTATGGGACTAGAGAATAAAGGCTACATGCCCAGTGCATGAAGTGTTCAAGTCAGAGTTTTTCTTACTTCAATCTGGATGGGAAAAAAAAAACTGTTATAACAATTATTAAAAGCTACATTTACCTTATTTGGAGAACAACAGGCTTTTCCTTCGTTATCCCTGGCCTAAAAATAAAGGCAATTGTTCTTTATTTCATCTCAACACATCCAACTTAATAACAGTAGTTTTGCAGCCAAGTTTGTCTTCCTTCTTCGAATGCCACACATTTAGTCAGACTGAATTGCATGCTTCTGGGACTATCACTTACAGTAGAGTCTTGGTTAGCTCTAACCTGCTGACTCTCTCATTTATTCACTAACTTTAGAGTTGTGGAGAGCTATAAGATCATTTATGTTTGTCTACAAACTATCTTATCTGTTCAGTTCTTCCCATATACTATCAATTAGTTTAAATAAAGGATGTTTCCTAGTTCAGTGTTAATCTACAACCAGCTAATGTGAATTGAAACAATGAGGGTGAATTCAATAAAATGAACAATGTATTCAATTCTTTAAAATATAAAACATTTTTCTAAAAAGTAAATATTGTCAAATTATCTATATATGATCTCATCATAAATGTTCATAAAACTGTCAATAAAAATGTTCCATAAGTTCACTGTAAAAAATTTACATAAATTTCATAGAATTCTAAATTTTTTTTTCATATATGAAGATTATGACAAAATGACAGTTTAAAAAAAAAATTTCTTCACAGACCATGAGAACATAAACAAAACAAAAGTAATTTATTTCTATGCATATTCTATAAAACACAAAATAATAAAACAATTAGCTGCAACCAATGTTATGGTGGTTACCATAGTAATGGCAAACAGCAACAGACTAATTTGTCTCATGGTTATTTATTACACAATAAATTGATTGTGCATAGGGCAATCAATATAATTTGAGGTGTGTCATTTCCATATATTCTTCACCAGTCTTTATCTCTCATTTCTGCTCTCAATTTTCTGTCTCAAATTAAAATGTATTTAGAAAATTCTTCCCATGCACTTTCACACTCCCTAACATAAATGCACTTATTCTGCACTGTTAATGTTGTTACCAAACACTATTCTATCTATTTATCTATTGACCTTTTGATCCGTGTCTGACCCATAGGGCATAGACCCAGATACTCTTTCTTTTTTTCTAAATGTTCTTTCTAGCAGTTTTCGATCCATGTAAAGATCATTTATCAAATCTCGCCATATGTCTCTGTTCTGTGCAAGCAACTCTATCTCATTGAGGGAGCCGATTCTTGCTGCTCTTACCTCTCTGATATATGTTCTTCTCAGTGTCTCTCTAGGTCGGCCTCTTTTCCTCTTACCTGTTATTTCCCACATGAGGGCTTGCTTTGCTATTCAGTTATTATCTCTCCTCATCACATGTCCAACATATGACTATTGTCTTTTCTTGATTACTGAAGATATTAGTGGTTGATTGGCAATTATATCATCAGCAAAGTCTAAATCATCAACGAATCAATTCAGAAGAAGAGGTATGTTAACAGCACTCGGAAAAAATTACAAATAATCAACAACAGAAAAAAAAACAAAGAACAATATATGCCGCCGAAGCAGGATTGAACCGTACTCAGTGGCACAGCGCCTTGCCATGAAAAGCCAAACACTATGGAACACTGCCACTCAGCTAACAAAGTCTAAATCATCAAGTTGCTTGGTCAGTGACCACTTGATTCCATTTCTGTTGTTTTTAGTTATTTTCATAATCCAGTCTATGGCCAGTAGAAACAGAAATAGAGATAGAAGGCATCCCTGAAAAGAAACACTATTATAGCGCTAAAATATTTTAATCACAATATACTGAAGGAAATAGGAGCAACAATAGCTCAGTGGTTAGTGAACTGGACTACAAAGGACATGAGGTCGAATTCAATCCTGATCAATGGCTTCAAGGGTTCACCCAGCCTTAAATGGGTACTGGATTTTTTCTGAGAAAGTAAAGTGGCACGGGCATAATACCGACCATATTACCCAAAAAATCATGTGCCGAAGGTCTATAAAAATTATGGTCACTAACACCATATTCTCTATACGCCACTTGGCATGACAGGGCTCTTTACTTACTTTTACTATATTGAAGGAAATATCTGTTATAAAAGTGCCTTATTTAATTGTCAGAAAGTGAGGCACAAGTTCTGCTATCATAAATGGCACTAAATGCTTTTTCAACTATACTCCAGTCTGTTTTTACTAATTAAAATAAGGTGTTTCTAAAGTGACAAAGGGTAGTGTGAATCAGAACACAAAAAATTAAAAATGAACAACTAGAGCGTTTTAACCTTAAATACCACACCCAACATAGAAAATACCAACAGAGGCAAATAGAATTGAAGTGATGGGCAGAGTCATACATGCTGTAGAATCTTCTTCCACCTTCATCCAGCTACTAATCTACTACTACTCACCATTAGCCATTAAAAAGATTAAATGGGTGTTTGTATGTTGTGTTTATAGAAAACTGTGACATTTTGAGCCTTTCAGCCCAACACATCCAACTTCTACAAGATATTTTTGGGTAACAAGTTGTCTTCACTCTTTGATTGCTACACGCGTGGCCAGAATGGTTCATCGTTTTCCAGGCCAACCACAGGAGGTGTAGTAGGAACTTGATAAGATCTGGTTCACTGATTCTAATGCAAAAAGTCAGCTATAAATAGATGAACACTAATTAGACCAGCATTGGGTGTCTTGGGTCCAGCTGTTGAATCACTTTAGATTAGTTAGTTTAGTCGGTGGATCATCCTCATTGTACAAATCTATAAGTGCTCAGATCTTCTCCCTGGTATGTCCTTCGGCATGTAGAGAGTGACGACTAATTCTATGTTGATAGGTTACTATTCTGTGTCTCCCCATATAGCGCTTCTTTCCAGAATTTTTAGTTTTGACCTGATGTTCGTACAGTCTGGACATGGTTGTAGATTCATGATCATTGACTGAATCATTATCACTCTAAATCTCTGAGTGCATTCAGAATGTCAGCCTGATCCATTGTAACATCTGTCATCCATGGCAGCAGTTCCAGCTGGGTTGTCAGCTCATTCATTTCCTTCATGCTTTAGTGTCCATGGATGAAAATAAAATGTATACCAGTCAGTCCTGAGTTCTTTAAGCCCAACCCCCTTCGATTTCCTGACCTTGCTCATCAAATCACTCAGAAAACATACATGAGTAAAAGGTTGTCTTTCCAGCCAGTCCATTGCTTTTAGTTACAGCCATGGTCTCCATGGTCAAACTACTTGTAGTTACCATGAAAGCACCTCTCCTCCTTTATTGTTACCTCTCCTCCTTTATTGTTCTTCCTTTGACCCAAGCCAAGGAGACCCATAAGGTCTTACTGTGCTGAATAACAGACCTATCAATGTAGATGACTGCTGAACTTCCAGGTGAATTCTCATAGATCAAAGCATGCACAACCATAGGGTTTTATTGCCTGCAGTTTTCTGTTCAAAGTGATGTAAACAGAATAGGATACAGAGCACTCTGCTGGCACTTGTATCCACTCCTCCCTGGGGTATATGCCCCCTGTGGGCAAATTTGTTGAAAAATGTCCTCAGCCCACACCATCCATGATTTTCCTCTTTTAAACCTGCTTGCCTTTCTCCTCCCAATCTCACTGTGCAAAGGATGTTGCATATCAGCACTGACTTGGAGGTAGACACATGCATGGGACATCATTATCCTGTCTGCGATGGCTGGAAAATCGAGGAGATACAGCATAACCCTGCATAATGTGGCTTTCATGCATCCAAGTATAATGCACATGGCCTCGTTTTGTTTTCATTCCAGTTTTTAAGTCTGCACGCTGCTGAGAGTTACAATCACCAGTGCATTATTCAATAACCAGGACCACTAATCCTTGATATAGGAAGACAAGAAGATGGTGTGCACAGTCTGCCACCTTCATTACTTTCAGTGCTAAGAGGCTCTTCCTGGCTTTCATTAAAACTTGATCTATGTGCTGAGTGAAAGCAAAACTTCGATCAAACTGTATTCCCATACCACATTGAGTGGGCCCTCACAACAACCTATGAATCCATGTTCACTAATGGTGTAGGTGTGTTGACAATATAGTTGTTCAGGAAGAATCAAGTTACAGCCACCTTCACTGGGTTTACCACTACTCCTGCCTCACAGCACCATCTGCTTAAAAGGGTAAGTTCAGTCTGGAGTTCATGAGCAACCTGCTCGCTGGCTTTACGTTGGCAGTAAACCAAAACATCATCAGTATAAGACAGTGTCCTCCCAACACCAGTACTCAGTTCATCTGCTATTTTTAAAGCATAGGCGTTGAAAAGCATAGAAGAAAGAGGTGAGCCTGGGGTAGGCTGGGATATATAGTTGTAGGTTCAGAAATCTACATGCCACACTTGAAAATAACCTTCCAATGGAAAAAATGTTGTTGCTATCCAGTTAAGGACTGGACTTATACTGAGCGCATGCAGCTGAGTCATTAAGAAATCAAAGGCTACCCTGTTGTATGTGACCTCAAGAGACCAATTTCAACAGCACATGTCTCAGCACCAAAGTGAAAATCCTTGTATACTTCATGGGCAAAAACAGCAGTATTACTCCAGGTCTCTCTATCATGATGGTAGCAACAGAGTGTGGGTGGAAGAAGACATAGATTTTCAAGGTAAGAGGCAATTATTCTGGCAAATCTACTATATTCTCTAGCAGTTTGTCAACTTGCTGATTTTAGTCTTTAGTTCTGATTGGCATCATCATTGTGAGGGTATTCCCATTTCTGCTCTGCCACCAGTTCTAACAACCATTGAAACATTCATCTACTGAATGTTCCTGTCCTGCATTGATTGAACATGTTGCGTTATTTACTACTGAGGATGATTTTACCCCTTGTCTGCCACATTTCACCATAGTTTTAACATATGGATTATCCTCCTTGGCTTCCTAGTAGACATCCTGAGAGAGGTGTTCTTTTAAAGCCCTCACAATGTCATATGTGTCCAATTTAAGGTTTCCTGTATAATACAGACCCCGCCAACCTGTCCGCCATATCATTGCCTGAACTCCTGCGTGTCCGGAGCAATATATCCAAGTTAAGCTATTGACAGAAAACATGTTGAGCGGGTGTACATACTCCTTGTTCTTGTCAATTCAATCCAGTATGCATGCTTTGTGAATCAGTCAATATGGCTGCATGTATTGCCGGCCTTTTAACCAGCCATGTGATAGTGTGTGCTAGAGGTAGTAGTCTTGTAGGCTCCTGCACCTCTATCTATTAACTTTCCATCACAATATGCAAAAAAATCCCAGCCACTCCACACACCCCTGTACCGAACCATCAGTGTAGATGATCAGGTCTTGAGGCTGGGAATGAAGTTGTAGTACCACTGGGATCTCAGACTCAGTTCACAGCATTTCCTGTCCAAGTTTATGATGACCCTGGTTAGGACACATCTATCCAATTCCTGCCTGTAGGCATGATGTCCTTTTTGCATATGTCCAGTTGTGTGTTCTCAGCCTCTGCCAGCCATGATCTCCCGTGCTTAATGCAGTTGATTTCATTGACTAATTCTGGTAGCAGTGAACATATTTTGTTACATGTCGCCCCCAGGTATGCTTTTGCTTGTATGTACTTGCACAGCGCTGGAATGCTTGGAAGGTCCAATAGGAATCACATAGCTGGGTTTGGTGTATCCTTGGTGCATTCCAACACAGCTAACATAGTCTCACTCTGTACCCTTTCCAACTTAGCTAACTGAGTGTGAGATAGGGAAAGAAGACTCAGCCCATAGTTGATGATTGACAAAACCAGAGACTGCATCAAAAGGAATAGCATTCGCTGATGGAAGCAGACCATAAGCCATAACCTTTACAGCATCCACCCCTTTCCTAGAAGATTGGACTACACTGTTTATATGATGTTTGAAGAACAATGATCTGTCAAGAGATCTCAAGGCACCTCAAGTTGTGAACTCTTTCAACATGCGCTCCACTGTACCCCAGAGTAAGTAGCTCTGTTTATACAATGTGATTGTTCAGTGAGCACCAGAGCAACTTGGCTTTGTCAGGATTGATCACACTGATCTACTTGCTGAATCAATAATCAACCAACTAATCAAACTGAAGATCTACTACCAAAAATATAATTATTTCATACAATATTATTATATAATAATTGTATATATTATATTATATACTTGCAGGCACATCGTCATAAATAAGATCATATTTTAAAATAACATAATTATTTATTTATGAATTAATTTGACAGCTAAAGTATGTTATGGCAATTTTATATAATAAATAATATATGATAATAATATATAATAATAATAATAATAATATATAATAATATATAAATAAATTATAAATATTAATTCTTTCTTTTTCTTTCTTCACTTCCTTGTGTACCTATTTGGGTGTTGAAGGAGATATAAGTTCTAGTTCTTGCCTTTTTGGTGGCTTCAGTCATCACCATTTTTTTATGTTGCTATAATATTTCTTTGATGTTGTCTTTCCACTTTATTCTTGGTCTGCCTCTTGCTGTTCTCTCTTCTCTTTTCATATATGCTTTATATGGTAAGGAATCACATAGCATTCTTTCTAGATGGGCAAAGCATTTTATTTTTGTTTGTGCATGTAGCTTGGGATTAGTTCAATTTCTGATTCTGTCAGACAAATTTTTTTTTTTTTCTTTGTTGTTGTTGCTCCAAGTGTTTTTTTTTTTCAGAAATCTCACATCTGTAGTCTGTAGAGGCAAACTTTCTTCCTTGCTTAGTGAACTCAATCGTAAGTGAACATTTTTGTCATTGATAGCACAATGTGGGGATAAATATACCCTTTATAATAAAGAATTATTAAGATATTTCTTGGTGGTAATATATTATATAGTTATTGATAGTACATTATAGAAGATGCTGTCCCAATATTTGGTTTGTAGGCCTGTTGCATCTGATGTTTAATGTTTACTTCTGTATAGATTTTACCATCTCCGGAGAATCATGTTATTCCAAGTTAGTTTAATAAATTGAATTGATAACAATAATAAAAAATATAATAATATTATAACTTAACTTAAATAACTATTACTATTATAGTAATATCTATGTAATAACTGCACGATTTAAAAAAGAAAATAACTTGGAAGGTGATTATTTTTAAAATTTAGTTGGTTCTTATTTTATTTATAGTATATATTATATATATATATATTATTGATTATTATTAATTTCTTATAATTTTAGTTAAGTGTAACTATACTATAGTATAATACTCTGTTAGTCTACTGCCTAGTGGCTCACACTAACAGTAAGTTTTATTTTAGTTTGTAACTATGACTTTAGTATAGTTATAATTAGTAGATATTTATTATTTATTATCTAAAATTTAGACGGACTCACGGACTACGATAGTACTTATGTCTAGGACGGTACGGCACAACACGGAGTCTGCTAGCAGACGCCAACGACGGAAATCATTATAATTCATAGTGACCGTTGTCGTTGTGATGATAAATTTGGTCTATTTTATAAACAGGACACACCAAAATGTACATAACTTCTTAAAGATAAACAAAACTGTTAACTTACCCAAAATTCTGCTAAACCGACAGGTAAATACACTAAATACAGCCGCCTGTCTGCTCAGGCTGGAAGAACGCAATCAATATGATGATGATTCCTAGCCTTTATTTAATGGTCGACCCCATCTTCTGGAATAGAAACAATGCTGAAGTGATCCAATCGTCCGATTCACGAACAGGACAGTAACTGTATTATATAAACGAGGGGACTGGAGATAGCCTTCGTAAAATGGACATCCCATATCAGAATCTATATCTTTGGAAGGAATATGGGGAATATGTTCCAGTGATATACCGTTCATGAGTATTGAGTAAAGTAAATAAGATCTGTTGATATCGTTTGGGATAAGTTTCATTTAAACCTTTCCACTTTTAGGGCTTTCATTGGATAAATTTCATAGACATAGTGGATAAGTTCAATTTTTTAAAATACCAGTTACCAGGATTTTCACTTGGTGCCTAAGTCCTAAGTCTTATCGTTGAACAAGTTCCGATAGTTCGCTGTTGTGACTGTCTTTAAACTTCACTCGTTGGACGACGGTCTCTCAGAGAATAACAGCTGTTCCCTGATATTGTTGAGTCAGTTTCACATTCCAGCGTCATGGTTTGACTGATAATTAATGGTAAATAATTTAATAATCATTTTCATGATTTGTTTGAGCATTGCTAAATGTTAGTGAAATGTTCTTGTGTATTACTCAATGAGGGTAATTTCCTAGTTTGATCAGATATATTATAATATATTATTTCAGTTTGGAAGAGTGATGTCCCCTAAAATATGTCTGCCAAAATACAGTGGTTCTACGCATTCTTGGCGTTGGGGTCATCAACCGCACAATTCCCTTCGATCAGAAGATCATAATTAGGCCGAGTGGCGTCGTTTTGTCACGCGTTATAATATATTTATAAATATTTAACACTAAAGCTAAACCTAACCCCTGGACCCAACGCCCAATCAACAGATACTCCGAAATGATTACATGCCAGCGTAATGACCCCAACGCCAAGAATGCGTAGAACCACTGTATTTTGGCAGACATATTTTAGGGGACATCACTCTTCCAACTGAAATAATATATCTGATCAAACTAGGAAATTACCTCAATGAGTTATCTCAGTGAATTGCTGTGATAGTGTGATTAGTAGTTTCAACTGAGTGAGTCTCAATAACAATATGATACTGAATATGGGTAAATAATGTAAATTACTACTTTTTATTTATATTATTTTAAAAAAGTATTTAACAAATATTTTAAAGTAAAACAGTTTCAGATGAACATTGTTGTAATTTTTTTTTTTTAAATAAGAATATTTAGAATACTCAGTAGAACAGGCAGTGTGAGTGACAAGACAAAGTAAGTGTAGTGTCAGGTAAATGTAGTATACACTTTTAACTTTAACTTTAAGTAACTGTAAGTGATTTAGTAGTTCATGACAACAAAACTATAAACCACCTTGGTGGCTGAGTGGTTAGTGTGCTCACTTCCTGACCATCAGGGTCCTGGTTCAATCCAAAGTAGTGGTGGATTTTTTTGGACTGACAAGACTCCGGGGTTCACCCAGCATCTAAAAATATATGGGTACCAGAGATTTCTTCTGGGAAGTAAAGGCAGCCTGGCGTGATACCGACCACATCACCCAAAAATGTCCGTGGTCATAGAAAAATATGGTCACTAACACCATATTCCCCATATGCCTAGAAAGGCTTGAAGGGAACCTTTACTTTTATTTGCTTTGTTAAGTGATATAGTTGTTCATAACAACAAAACTTTAAAAGTGAAAGATAAGAGTGCTGGTATTGGTATGTTTGTTGCTATCAATTCAATAAATCAATTTCATCTGAATATCATATCATTGGTAATTTGGTAGGCTGTACTCAGACCAGGATGCATGTGGCAACTCACAAGGTAAGAATTTGCCAGAGAATGATAGATCAGTTACTCTGCACACAAGGATAACTTCTTGATGTTGAAATCTCTCAAGGAATACTGGAATATTTGTTTAGAAATCAAGATGGGAAGGATACAATCTTAGTCTAAGACTTGGAACTGCTGCAATGAATTTGGAATACAATTTTGAACAGGTAGAAATGAAATCCTGAAAGAACAAACTAGGAGTGTGCAACCACTGTGTTCACACACTTAGACATGAACATGAAGTAACTAAGCAGTTATAGGTCTGATCACTGTGATATGAGTTGTGATGGCTCAGTGGTTAGTGAACTGGACTACAGAGGACAAGAGTTCAGGTTCCATCCTGATCAACGGCTTACAGGTTCACCCAGCCTTAAATGGGTACCGCATTTTTCTGGAAAAGTAAAAGCAGCATGAGCATTATGCCAACCACATTACCCCGAAAATCATGCATGTACATAAAAATTATGGTCACTAACACCATATTCCCTACACGCCACTTCGCATGACAGGGCTCTTTACTTCTTTTTTTTTTATGGTTTCTAGGCAAAATATCAGGGGCAGACCAAGAGGAAGGTGGTTTTAAGACTTCATGGAGTTCCTGAACAAAACAACAGATGTCACGTGGGAGAAGTGGCAAAAGACAGAGATTCTTTCAGACGGGCTGTGGTGAATGCAACATTCTGCAAAGGGCATGCGATTTGATGATGATTTTCGCTATTCCTCTTGATCGATCCCGATTAGCTTGGCTGGACTTATTTTATTAGTCTATTCCTAAAGGCACCACAAAGAGGTGGTGTAGGGTCTAGACAGTCCTTGTTCACCTATAAGACAGCCAGTCTACTATGAGTCTCTCAGCTCTGCAGCACCTTTGTCCCCATTATGTAATTTTGTTAATTCTAAGAATCTTGTACAGAAAATTATATAACTTTAATAATTTCAGATTGCAATTTTGAGTTCACTGAACAATATTCTTCTGGACGCGAATCATGGACAGTAGACAAACAAATGAAAAGATGATTAGAGGCCACAGAGATTGGATTTCTCAGAAGAATGTTGAAAGTTCCCTGGACAGCTAAAAAAGACCAGTGAGAATATCCTCAAAGAGGCCAACGCAAAAAGGGAACTCCTAAAAAACATCAGAAAGAAACATTTTTGAGGCACATCATGAGGAGAGGAAAGTTGGAATACTTGGTTTACAACTAACAAAATAAAAGGAAAAAGAGACCGCGAACGACAAAGAGAAAAAATTCTGAATAGCTTGGTGTCATGGCATGTAAAACAGTCAACAACAGAACCGATACTATGCACTGTAGATAGAAGATTGTGGAAAGACATGATCGTCTATGTCACCCGGTGATAACATGATGGTAATGAACGATATTTACTTTACAATATATGTGTTGCAAAAACCCGTATCATGAATCTACATTTTTATAAAATAACAAAAATATGTGTGTAAGATGAACATTAAGGTGAAATTGTCTACTAATTTGTATAAAAATGTTTCTGAGTTTGATGAGTGGCTGTTTTATCCGTTAATAGCTTGCTGTTTGTTTCCTCATCTTGTAATAAAAAAAATATTGTTAATTACAGGTTAGGAAAGAAGGGAGAACTGGCTAAAACAGCATTCAATTTAGATAATAATAATTGATTTGGGTAAGCAAAAGTAAATTTGGGATTACATATTTGTCTTTGTTTAATGTGGGTTATTACTTTGATTTAATTATTTCATTCCTTTTTTTTTTCTTTGAAACTTCAGCGTGTAGCTATGTGGTAGAACGAATCCAACGCTGTTGTCAACGTAAAGATAATGAGCAGGAAAGAGTGACACCCATAAGCGAACGCGCATGTGTTATGCATAAACATGGCTGTAAGTAACAATGTGTGGCACATTCTATCCAGAAATATATGATGGATGTTCAAAAAAATGGTGGAACTACATTTATTTTGTGTGTGTTGCTTCTCTTTGTTGTTCCACTTTTTGGGTTGACTGGTTTGTTCTATCTCTTTCAAAGTAGTCTCTTGATGCTATAAGCACTCATTCCATTCCAATGACAAAAGTATCTTAGATACACCATACTCTTGATGCTAGTTAGCACTCATTCCAATGACAAAAGTATCTTAGATACACCATACTCATGATGCTAGTAAGCACTCATTCCAATGACAAAAACACTTCAGATACACCCTTCTCTTGATGCTAGTAAGCACTCATTCCAATGACAAAAGCACCTCAGATACACCCTTCTCTTGATGTTAGTAAGCACTCATTCCAATGACAAAAGCACCTCAGATACACCCTTCTCTTGATGCTAGTAAGCACTCATTCCAATGACAAAAACACTTCAGATACACCCTTCTCTTGATGCTAGTAAGCACTCATTCCAATGACAAAAACACTTCAGATACACCCTTCTCTTGATGTTAGTAAGCACTCATTCCAATGACAAAAGCACCTCAGATACACCCTTCTCTTGATGCTAGTAAGCACTCATTCCAATGACAAAAGCACTTCAGATACACCCTTCTCTTGATGTTAGTAAGCACTCATTCCAATGACAAAAGCACCTCAGATACACCCTTCTCTTGATGCTAGTAAGCACTCATTCCAATGACAAAAGCACTTCAGATACACCCTTCTCTTGATGCTAGTAAGCACTCATTCCAATGACAAAAGCACCTCAGATGCACCCTTTTCTGTCTAATTGTATTGGTTTGAGTCTCTCCAATTTCTTCATATTGGCAACCTGGTTTTGTTTTCTTCAATTTGGAAACAAGAAGTCACATGAAGCAAGATAGGGGGAGTACGGAGAACATGGACATTTTGGAATGTTGTGTTTCACCAAAAAAATGTTTGTTGGTGACAGACCTGTGAGTATAGAGAGTCTAATTGCTGGTGCGCTACTTCTCAGTCCACTGTACCAGCCAATCAGTGTTGAAGAGTGCATTCAACATGGACTTAACATTGAAGTTCACTTGTCATTCTTTAGTTGAGGAGATGATGGTTTTGCCATTGGGAGAACATTTGTCTTATAGCTTTTACTTATCTCATTTTCAGATGCTAATCATGCCATTTATTATATTATTTCTCCATATGTTGTGGTCATCTTCTCTCAGTTTTAATCACTAATGAGGAATTATTCTGCTTGTGTGTATACATGTTTGAGGTGCAGTAAAAAAATACTGAGATTGAAGACTTAAAAAATGAATAGTATACTTTACATTTCAGCGGCCAGCATCACCCTCTGAGTATTCCCTTTTTGAGTGCCAACACATCACCCTCAGAGTATTCCCTTTTTGAGTGCCGACACATCACCCTCAGAGTATTCCCTTTTTGAGTGCCGACAATGGTTCCACTGGTACTGCTACTTTTAGAAGTATTGCTGCAAGTCATTTTTTTCTAAATTGTTGAGAACAACTTGCGACTCTGCTTAAATTTCCTCTGTCATCTGTGATCCTTTAGTTTTTTTTTAATTTTAGAAACAAGAGAAGGTTGTATGGTGCAAAGTTGGTGATGGTTGCCATGGTCATGTTGTTACTGACCAAAAACTATTGAGTCTGAAGGGCAGCATGGTCTGGTGTATTGTCGTGATGGAGAAGCTATTTGTCTCATAATTTTCTATTTACATTCTCTCGTAGTTGTCTCAGTATATCAACATGTATAGTAGAATTAACTCTTTGATCCATAGGCAACATATTTTATGAATAATTCCCTTTAGATAAAAAAAAACATATAAACGTGGACATGATGTTGATTTAGTCTTTCCATATTTAGTTGAGGTGATTGCAGGCTTTTTCCATTGGGTGAATTTTCATTTGATTTCTGTCTCATAGACTTGGGCCCATCTTTTATCATTCTTAATGACATTTGACAGAAATGATGGAGTCATTGGCAGCATTGATGTCCTTTTAGATCTGAGCAAATGCCAAGTCATTGCTGCTTTTGGTCAGTAGTCATGAATCTAAACACAAACTTCGATGTGGCGCACTGCATCATTAAATCTTATATTAAAATTCTATGACACCTTCCATGTCTGATGGATGCCCACTATCATCAATGTTTTAAAGTTGAGCTTCCTAAATAATGTTATACACACTCTCAACCACTTCTATTGTTGAAATGCCACTGGTCAACGTGTATACTCATCATCATCCACTGATGTTCTGCCATCATTCGACCTAGGAAAAACACATATATAAAAAATTATAAATAGAATACTATTTTGATCACACCGCTAAGGTGTACTAGTGGTCTGTGTCATAAATCCTCTTCATTCGAATTCGAGCATGGTATATTCAGTCCTAGTATTTTTTTTTTTACTGCACCTTATATATTTGAAAGATATATAAAAGTTCATTAAAATTTCAAAAACAACATATGTTTGGTTTGTTGTTGTAGCTCATGAAATTCATCCACTTTGATTAACACATTCCCTATCAAGGGGACCACACATCATGGCATGGATGTTTTTTGCAATTTAAAAAAATGTGAAATAACAGCAAGAAAATTAATTAAAATTGATCGGAAACACTTGGTTTGTTTGGACAATTTCCAGAGGAAGTCAGAAAAGAGGTTAATTAAAAGAATTACAAGGTTTTAGTGAAAATAATTGCGAAAGTGTCAATAAGTTAAAAACTGGCTTCTAGGTTTCTCGCATGTTTTGCAGCTCCTGGTATGGTATGTGTTAAGACTGCTGGACTTCTTTTAGCACTTGAATAAACATTCTTTTATAGCTGTTTTTTTTAATTTATTTCTCTATATACCTAAAATTTCATTTTTCACATTAATTTTGGTTTGATCTAATGTCTAAAATATAACTTACTTTTCTGCTTATCCTCTCCACTTGTGATGTGAAACATTGTGGGGGAGCTACATTATTCTTGTCTACAGGTGTGGCCTACTGGCAATTGTTAGTCCATACTGCTACTAAATTTCTGCATTGTTGTGTTTCCATCTAACTCTTTGTCTTCCTTTGAAGCCAAATTGCTTCAAGCACATAATGATCTATGATTCATAGTTGCGGACCATGCAGTCTTGGTGATGGACTCACAAAGTTTGTCACCGATGATTTACAGTCTCTGCAGCTCTTGTTTGGCTCTACAGTGGGAGCATTAACTTGGGTGTATCCAGGGCACATTGTTGTATACATGATGAGATAGCTGATAAAATCACTGGCAGCTCTGGCACTGAGTGAGGAGATCACCAAGTTTGTTCCTCATTCTTTAAGAGAAGAGGAGGAATATGAGTGGGACAATGATGATTTGAGAGACTGATAAATCTAAAGGTGGAAAAAGGATTTGGTCAATCCAGAGTACTTGGTGGGGTATAAGCAGATATATCTACAATTGTCTTATAGGAACAATCAGTCTGCATTTCTTTGAGCAAAGCTGGGACAGGTGGTGGAGTAGGTATAGAGATGACCTGATTGCAATGTAACTGATTCCATGGATTTTATAGTTGCCTGATTTATGGAACCTACTTAAGTTTAGCACTGTTGATATGAATGTTAAGTTGGCCAGGCATTATATTTATCTGCATAGTTTCTGTCGTTAGATGTACTAAAGTTCCGTATTATAACCATCTGTCTTCTTCAAGAATATTTTGGTTTTCCCCTGGGGATTCCAAAAAAAGGGCCTGTTGTGTAATACTCTATATGTTGGTTTCTGCAGTGTATGTCTTATCTAGTGCCATCATCCTTGTTATATCTCTTTGTCCACTGGTAGTTTTCCTGGTACTTTTCCTTAATTCTATATTAGTGGGTTTGTCCTGCCATTTCCATCCTTTTAGTCTTGACAAGCATCCATTAATTCAGGTCTGTATCTTTATGATTGTCATTTTTGTTGTTCTCCATGTTTTGCAGCCAAACTGGCTCAATAGGACTGACTTAACATTGGAGTTTTATTTTTATATTTCCTAGTGCAACAAAGACTTCTCTTGCTTTTTGTATCCTTATTAGAGATATGTACAGGTATACATTATTGTAGTGCAATTTATCTCTATTTCATTTATGAAATTTTTAGTGTTAGCAGATTGCAGTTTTTTCAGTGGGTAGTGTTTAAATATCAGTAAATGTATAAATCTGCTTAGTAATATAAGGGAACAAATGGAGAGATGGAAAGAGCACTTTGAAGAACTTTTGAACAGACCCGGCTCAAATAATCCTCCAGATATACTACCGGCAGAAGAAGAGTTACACGTTAACTGCGGAAAACCAAGCAAATAAGAAATAATGAAAGCTATCAAACTATTAAAAGATGGTAAAGCCACAGGACCAGATGAAATTCCTTCAGAAGCCATCAAAGCAGATATTAACACCTCTACCAAGATGTTACATGATCTATTGGATGGAGTTTGGGAGAGGGAAGAAATACCTAAAGACTGGAGAGAAGGTTATATGATCAAACTACCAAAGAAAGGAAGTTTACAGGAGTGCACAAATTATAGGGGAATTATGCTACTATCAGTGCCAGGAGAAATATTAGGCAGAATCATTCTGGAGAGACTAAAAGAGGCTATAGAGAAACACTTGAGAGATAAACAAGCAGGTTTTAGGAAGAACAGATCATGTGCTGATCAAATAACTACTCTACGTATAATAGTTGAACAAAGTTTAGAACTAAAATCCCCACTATATATTGAATTCATAGATTACGAAAAGGCATTTGATAGTTTAGACAGAAGAATGCTTTGGAAGTTGCTGAGTCATTACGGAATACCCATAAAGTTTATTAACCTGATAAAAACAATGTATGAAGGAACAAAATGTAGTGTGGTGCATGAAGGACAGCTTACAGAAGCATTTGAAATAAGAACAGGAGTACGGCAAGGATGCCTTCTGTCTCCATTTCTCTTTCTACTGGCCATAGATTGGATATGAAAATAACTCAAAACAACAGAAATGGGATCCAGTGGTCACTGACCAAACAACTTGATGATTTAGACTTTGCTGATGACATAGCTCTCCTATCACACAGCCATCAACAGATGCAGGATAAAATGAGTATATTAGATGAGAGATCACAACAGCTAGGACTAAAGATTAATAGAGATAAGACCAACATTATGAGAATTAATGCAGTTGGCAATAACCAAATAAAACTAGGAGAAATACCTCTACTAGACGTACAATCTTACATATACCTGGGCAGTAATATAGATAAAGAGGGAGGAACAGAAAATGATACCAAAATAAGGATATCAAAAGCAAGAGGAGCTTTCATTGCACTGTGAAACATATGGAAATCCAAAGAAATTAGGCTAAATACAAAAATAAAAATTTTCAACTCAAATGTTAAGTCGGTCCTATTATATGGCTGTGAAACATGGAGAATAACACAATTGACAATCACGAAGGTACAGACTTTCATTAATGGATGCTTACGCAGAATAAAGGGATGGAAATGGCAGGACAAAGTCACTAACGTGGAATTATGGAAATGTACCGGTCAAATACCAGTAAATAAAGAGATACAGCGAAGATGATGGCGATGGATAGGACACACACTACGGAAGCCAACTGAGACTATTACACAACAGGCCCTTTTTTGGAATCTCCAGGGGAAAAGACAAAGAGGAAGACCAAGGAATTCTTGGAGAAGACAGATCGAAGCAGAGATGAAGATGATGGGGAAGACATGGAATGATCTTAAAAGAATTGCAAAAAACAGAACGACTTGGAAAGTGTTTGTTGAAGACCTATGCTCCACTGGGAGCTAAAAGGTAGAAGAGAAGAAGAAGAGTGTTTAAATATCAGTAAATGTATTTTTTTATATTTTCAAGATCGCTCAAGCGTGGCGACTGATCAGAACAACAAAAACAACAGAACAGCTCCTGACAGAAGATCTGAAAATAGTTATTAGAAATTGCTAAAATTATTGGAAATGTTTGTAGTGTTTGTTTCAGGACTTTCATTTTTAATCTTGTTGATTGATGAAACACTGAACAAAATACAAGGCATTATTACTTTTTATAGATATATTTTGTAATGAAATAAATAAAAGTTTTAAGATTTATAAATCCCAGTTTAATGTTAATCATTAAGTTTGTTTCTTTAAAAAATGTATATTGCTAAAAGGCCGCTTGTTAAATAAAAATAATTTGTTGATCTTAGACTTTAAGATAGCAATTTTTAACAAATTTGTTTTCCTCATGAATTTTAAGGTGGCCATTTTAGAAGTGTGTGTTATTTTTTTTTTTATAATAAATATTGAAGTATATATTATTTTTTAAATTCTTAAAGCTTAAACTCCCTGTATTTAGATATTTCAAATAATACCAGCAGCATTTACAAAACCGATATGAAAATTTGTATTCATTGATTTAGCAACCAATCCAATAAATATCAGTTTTGTTTGTAATAATGTTTGAATCCATCACTTAGCAGGTGCACAAAAAAGTCACTTATGCTTAAAATATATGAAGCTAGTATTTGAAATATGACCATAAGGTTGTATGAGTACTTGCTGAGATGCCTGTTGGTAATTTTATCTGCATAAGGAATTTTTGAACATCTGCAAATTTAAATAGATTCTTACATTACTGGATTTTGATAAGAAAAATATTAGATATTTGGTATATAAATTGTATTTCTTGTTATTATTTTACTTGTTATCTATATGAATTAGTTTTGTTAAATTTGTTTTATTTTCTGAGAACAGTATAAACCGAAGAAAAATTAATTGATTATCTTTGTCTTTAAGTTGAAAATCACAATTTGGAACTATTTTATAGCTACATGGTGTCAAACACTTTCTGCAAACATCATCATGCTATTCATCGTCATCATAAGGTGCCATGTCAGTTTAGTAGGTGATAATGTCTCTCCACATCACATGGTCCTTCATGCATGTCATAATATAATAACAAGTACTAAATTTCATGGAAAGAGAATCAACAAAATATAGTATTTACAAAAATATATATGAAAAAAAAAATTATTAAAACAAGATTTTAAAAAAAACACAATTTAAAAAAAAAAAAAAAAAAAAAAGACAAACTGAATAGTTGGAGGTAAGCCAACAAATTGCATACATTAGGTGAAGAGATAGCATCAGAATATCAGAACCTCTCAAAACTGTAGTGTATGTATATAGGACTGACAATAAAATGACATTATTTGTAATTTTATTAAGTATTAATAAGAAAGCAGAGCAGATAGTCTAAGTCTTTGAAATGTTGATCTTTAGAAAAATGGACAGAATTTAGTGGAATGGGGAAAAAAGACAAACAAGGAAGTTCTTAATCAGGTCAAAATTAACAAAGAACTACTTGATACAATTTGAAAAAGACCATTGAAAATTGTGGACATGTGAAGAGACACAATACCCTAAGCCCTAATAAAAGTAATCTTGGATGAACCTATGACAACATACACCATCAAGACAAGAGACAGATAATAGTGCTCCATGGTAACCAACCTTAAATTTTGAGACAGCACCCAATTAATTAATTAATGATGTCTGAATTGTATCTACGGTTTAGTGAAGATGATATGTGTACTGTTGTCTTATTATTTGGATTTAAACTGTATTTTTGTACAACACTCTCCCTTGTTTTTTTGTTTTTTTTTTCAACAGTTATTTCTTTAATTATCCACACATTATTAAACAGCAAAATAAAATTAAACAAGTATTTTATACAAAATTACACCAAATTTGAACAGCATGTTCTGACTGAGTGAAAAATCTACCACCATATTTCTTGGAAGCATTTTGTTCTTTTTTCCTTCCTCATTTGCCTTTCAGCGTCGAGGGAAGATATTATTTGCGGCCTTTTGCTCTTCTGTTCGCTTCTGCTGCTGTTATGTTTCTTAGTGTTTCTAATATTCCGTCAATCCATCTTTTTCATGGTTGGCCCTTGTTTCTGGTGTTCTTGCAACATTTATTGAAGGCTCATTGTGTTGTGTTTTGATCTTTCTGCCTTGTCTGGTGGGATCAAACCATTTTATGTGTTGTTTCTTTACATATTTTATGCGGGGTTATTCCTAGCTTTTTTCTCAGTTGTTCATTTCTGATCTTATCTCTCAGACTGTTTCCTGGCATCCATCTAACGCGTTTGATTTCAGTAGTGGTTATTTTTCTTATTGTTCTTGCATCCAGGATCTAGGACTGACATTGATAGCACAACATTGGAATGAAGATGTATTGTAGAGTGTCCCTTAATCCTGTAGAGTTATTTCCTTGTTGGACAATAGTGGTGGTAGCTCTGAAATTGAAACAAACTGCTGTCTTGGACAACCGGAAGCAGGATTGCTTTTTATTCCTGATATTATATTTACAGAATATTTTAGACCTTACAATCAGAACATGTAGAAGAAAAAAAAATTATGTGGACATAATAAACCTGTTTTAAGCAAAGCAAAACATTAGGTTTCATATAGAATACAATATAATAAACACTTAGTAACCTTTGTAATGGAAGATTTTTAGATATCTAGAAGAAATAACAGTTGCTTCCATTCAATGGGATCCAGATTACATTTTTTTTAACATTTGCCATACAGGCATATCTTAGTAAGTAAAGTCCCAAGGAACTGAATTTTGTGTGAATATCTCCTTTTTCTATTTTCCACACCAGCAACCGTGTGATCAGGTGTCTCTTGCCATACAGGTATATATTCTCCTACTTCAGAGGTCCTCTTATTTATTTTATTGTCAAGAATTTTGATGTTTTTTGTAAATTTTTCCCTATCAGTTTTGCTTAGAGAGCAACCAATTTTGGCCTCCTCTTTTTGATTTCAAACTGCCGTTTCTTTAACATGCTAATGCACACAGGACCTCCTGATTTATACCATTATCCGAGAGACATCATGATAAGGCCACAAATAAACCATTATCTTGATTTGAAACTATCATTTTGATTTTTAAAAAATTCACACTACCTTTGATGGGATTTGGATTCAAACCCAGGACTTTCTTGTCCAGAGGCTGACATCCTTCCAGCTCCCCTTGAGGGAATATGAAATAGAGGTAGACCCAAGACAATCTGGTAGAGGACATTGATTGTAAATTCTTCAGATAGTGTTACAAGTAAAAAAAAAAAAGTGTAAAGTACCCCCCGTCACGCCAAGTGGCGTATAGGGAAATATGGTGTTAGTGACCCTATATTTTACAGACCTTCAGCACATGATTTTTTGGGGTAATGTGGTCAGTATTACGCCCGAGTGTTACAAGTACCTTACTTTAAATAACTGTTATCCAAGGTCCTATTCTGTCTTGACCTTCTGTAATGTCCTGTTTTAGTGTGAAGAACTTTGCTGATGATGAAAGGTGCAACTCTTCAAAACTGTCATAAGTGTAGCGTTAAACAGCATCATCAATATTTTAGCTCCTTGTCTAGTTCAGGTCTTCCAAGAAAAATCTATTTTCTTAGTCTTGAGCTGAATTGTTTTTACTCTCCATCTTAAAATTATATTTGGCTCACTTACCTATGTTTTTCCATTCTTCTTTCTTTGTAAATCTAAAAGAAAGTTAGGAAAGCTTTTTTTCATATTTTAAAAATCATGTTAAACTCATCTTCTCTAATCCTCCAACTACTAATGTTTGCTCTGAGTTCTTAAACCCCCCTCACTTATCTCTATTCCTTCTATGCAAGCACCCACTTATACAAGCCTCTATTTTCACGAATATCACTTCTTTTCTAGTACATTTATTTAAATCCTATAACAATTCATTTGTCATTAACAGTGAAGATCATGTTTTTGTTTGAGGTTTTTTTATTTGCATAATTTTCCAGAACAATGAAAGCTCCATTTGCTATTTATTTCTTCTTTTTTAATATCCTTGCCTCCAACGTTGTGTTTATTTTTCCTACAGTAAAAGTGTGTTTGCACAATTTGTAGGGATATTTACCATGGTGGGGTTTAGTTTTGGTTGATTGCTTTAATTTCCATGAAAATTGTCTTGATTAATGTTTAATGGCATTTCATTTCCTGTGAGTAGGATGAAACATCATTTCTAATGATATTTTAGTCATATAAATTCAAGACAAATCCAGTTAATAACAAAACTAAATTACTAAATAGTAGTATGTTTATTTATACAGACACCAAGCAACATGAAGTTATTAAGTAGCAGATGAATCTTTGAAAGTGGATGAGTCTCATATAGAAAATAATAATTTACTAGATTTGTATGAGGCGTGGTCAAATTAAACCTGCCCAAACTGCCCCAAGTGGATATAATGTAGGAGGCATGATGATGTCACATCTGACGTAATAAGCATACACTAATGTGCAATTGTGTATGTGTTCATTGGTATTGCTGGTGTGATACAGAATCTGTCCGCTTATTTTTATCAAGAAGGGCTTCTATTTTCAGACTTTGAAAAACCTGGTGTGAACATCAATGCCATCTACTACAAAGACACACTAGACAACCTGCATAAAGCCATCAAGAATAAGAGACCCAGCATGCTTTCACATTGTGTGATTCTGTTGCACGACAATGCTCATCCACATGTTGCAAACTTGTGATTGTGGAGGAGGCGTTAGCAAAGAAATGGTGGGAAGTTCTGCAACACCCAGCCCACAGCTCCGATCTGTCAGTGTGACTTTCATTTGTTCAGACCCTTTAAAAAAATATCTAAAGGGACAACGATTTAACTACATTACACATATCATGACCTCGGTAACAAAATGATTCAGTGAGCAACCAGTCAACTTTCTTGGAAAGCATCTGCCTTATACCCAAACATTGCATGTCTAAATGTCTTTGGTGATTTTTTTATAAAGAACCCTGGTGAGTAAGTAAAGTAAAGAGCCCTGTCGTGCCACATGGCATATAGGAAGTAAGATGTTAGTGCCCATCTTTTTAATAGACCTTCAGCACATTATTTTTGGAGTAATGCGGTCAGTATTATGCCTGCGCCACTTTACTTTCCCAGAAAAAAATCTGGTAAGTATTTAAGGCTGGGTGAATCTAGAAGCTGTTGATCAGAATTGAACCCGATCCGTTGTCCTTAGTAGCTGAGCTCACTAACCACTGAAATCCTGGTGAGTCCTTGCTTCATAACAATTGCTTGACTTAATTCTGCCACACATGTTGGGGATGCGTTTCATTTGAACACACCTCATACATTACATTAAAGTCTGAACTCAAAATTTACCAAACCAATAGCAGAAGAAAACAAAAACATCTTTCATTACATATAACCAGTCTTGTTACTTTCAACATACAAATTTAAAACTTAACATTAGTTTAAAGAAAGCCAAGAAAAGGCCACTTTACAAGATAAATTTTCTTTAATATCTTGAAATGCATTTTTAATTTCTGGAGCTTGTCAAGGAAAAGAAACTAAGGGGCAGGGATTAAAGACACATACATATGCAGTCATTATATGATGTCTATGTAAAGGTTTACATTAACTGTCCGAGGAAAATTCTGAACATCAGATGGTATGACAAGATCAGAAATGAAGAGTATGGGAAAGAACAGTCAAGTAACAGTTAATGAACAGAAAATGGAGATGGTCACCCTTAGCAGGACAGCCCCTGTCAGGAAAACCACTGTCCAGAAATGCATGGAAAAGTCTGAAACCCCTACTTTGGCCATGACTGAAAAAATATGGAAAATTCTAGAAATCAGGATGGATGGCTTTTGCTCCCAAAAAGGCTTGAAGGATTTTGATTGATTAAAAGGTTTACATTCACATCCCCTTTCCCTCCCTAAACAAAATTTTAAAATAATTTGGATCCTACAAGTAATTAAAGTGATGTGCACTTTAGCACACTACTGGGTTCATCTCTTCAGCTGTCTATCCTTATGTCAAAATAGTTAAATGGCAAAAAAAAAAAAAAAAGAATAGTCAGGTTTTTATGTGCAATCTGCTTCAACCGTGCGTTCTTTTTTCTTTTACTGTCTTTGCCAAACTGTGTATCTGAAGGGGAATTCCATTTTACTGCATATTGAGTAAATGTTTGATTTTATTATGTAAGTTTATGTTAAAATAATTATTGATAAATTGCAATGATAACTCAAAACAAAAATGTCAGGCACAGAAGCAATCGGATAAAAACATTTTCACCTGCAACGTTATTTTGTGCTTGATTATCTTTTAACATTATTTCCACCTTTTTTTTTTTAATAGCTGTGTTGTGTTTTCTTCCTTGGATTTTTGTGTTTGATGAGTATAATTTGTATGCTATACCTGAGGAATGCTTTGGCCGAAACATAGTTTGTCTTGTCTTTCTATTATTAGTCTACAATAACATTTTAAGTTTATTATATACCTCTTTTAACATCTGGAAACAAATAGCTAGTCTAAAAAATAATGGCTAACAGGGACTTAATAAAATGGATAAGATTGAACATTACAGCAAATTAAACCTTCATTCCTTCCTCATTTGCCTTTCAACATCAGGAAGAGAGATATTTTGCAGTCTCTTGCTCTGTAGTTGGCCTTTTAATACGTTTTTGTAATTTCAATTGATCCATCTATTTCAATGATGCCTTATTGGTCTTTTGTTTTCATAGCATTTGTTGATAGTTTTGGGGATTGTGTGCAGGTGTTTTCCGTCATGTTACATGGCCAAACTATTTCATTTGCAATTTCACCATACATTCTGCAATGAGCGTAGCCGAGCGGTCTAAGGCGCTGGTTTTAGGCACCAGTCTCTTCGGAGGCATGGGTTCGAATCCCACCGCTGCCAATTTTTTGGGGCCTCGGTAGTTGAGTTGGGAAAACCACCCGACTGGACTACCGACGTTCGGACAACCCGTATTCGATTCCCGCTGGGAGCAGTGTGAATTGTACTCGTGGTTGGAAAAAAAAAATACCCCCACAGTCGACCCAGCCGTTGGCAGAAATGGGTACCAGGGTATTACCCTGGGAAGGTGAGGAATGTTGCCTCGCATCTGAGTTTCAATGCTTGAGGTGACACTATACAGAAATCTCTGAACATTTCTGGATAGGCGGCCGAGCACATATGGGTGTAAACTCGCGTGCTAAGACGCTGGTTCAAGTCTCATACTTTAACCTTTTATCTAACCCTTTATCTTCTAGTTTATCACTTTCTACTACTGTTGTCTTCTAGTTTATCACTTTCTACTACTGTTGTCTTCTAGTTTATCACTTTCTACTACTGTTGTCTTCTAGTTTCTCACTTTCTGCTACAGAACTTTCACCTTTGAATGTGGATATGCTAAGATTCTGGCCAACACAAATACCTTCAAATGTAAACTCACAGGTGCAATGGCAGAGATGAAAAAAAATAATTCAGTTCTTAAATGGTGTTTGCATAAGTGTCTAACTTTCCCAACAAAAAAATACAAAAGGAAAAAAGGTTCTTTGCATATAGTTTTGTCTCCCATCAAGAGTAAGACAGATCTCATTTCAGTGGTATTTAACTGATATATTTTTCTATAATATTTCTTGAGTATGAATTTGTTAAATTCTTTCTATTTTCTTGCATACTTCATACCTATTTAAAAAAAGTGACAAATATTAAATCAGCGTTCTAAGTAGTGACTTGTAATCACAAGGATTGTCTGTGTGGGACTAAGCAGATCATAAAATACAGAAAGCCCATGACTGGTACTGTTTTTCCCCTCACACTGAAAACTACTTTACAGTTACATCATTGACATTGTTTTTAAAATGCTGTTACTCATGTGGGAGGTTAGCCTTCATTGCAACACAAGATAAAGAATTTGAATGACCAGGTGTACAGCATGTTTAGCTAATGGAGGAGGTTTCCACAAGTTCTTTCTAATTGCCTATCTTTCAATCAGTTGTAAGCATAGAACTTTGTGGTAGAAAGATTACACACGTGGCATATTTAAGAGTAGTTAATTCAACATCACAATGCAGGTAATTGTCCTGAACCTCATATTAACTCCTTCAAAGTAAAATATAGTTACAGAACTGTTACAGGTATAAGTTAGAGAATGCATGTAGTACTGTGGTTAGAAAACTGACATGGTGATAACAGTGATTTCAATTCTACCTCATTACACTTTTCAATTGACTCAAACTGAAAAATACCAGGTATAGTGGTTTACTAAATTTAGGAATAACAGCAATTATTAAGAGCCCAATTTTCCCCATCTTCAAATGTAAAGTTTAATAATTCACACACCAAAAATATCATATACTGGCTTCACAGAGTCCCAAAGAGTGACTGCAGACAAAGATCAATGGATAAGGTTGATGAAGTCTGTCAGTAGTGCCCAATTGACTCCCTGAGTTAAGGTATAAGGAAGGAAAGAACAAATAAATGAAAAACAAAACAAATGTAAGTAACAGTGGATGCTTGAAACAATTCAGTTGAAAAAGTCTTGGTAATTTACGAGTTTAGCATTGTAAATTAAAGTTATCTTCCCATAGAGAAACAACACAAGGGTAAAGTCCTATGTTTCCTAAGCACAACCTTAACCCTAAACAAAATATAAAATAAAATGTGTTAGCAATGAACAATCATGAACATAGAGATCATTTTTAGTATTTGAGATACACTGAAGTTTTGTTCCAGGGGAGATAACTTTAATTTATGATGCTAAACTCGTAATTTACCGAAGTCTTTGTTTTATTATAGACAGACAAACAAAACTAAACGCTCTAAGAAACTAAAATAATTACTGAAAATGTTATATTTATTAGCAATATAATCAGTCCAAACTATTGCATTGATAATTACTCAGATAGTAAGTAGACAAATATGGCGCCTCAGGTATTATGTAAAAACTCAAAGTATTGAATGAAAGAACTAAAATTATAGGACATTGTAAACACAGAAAGTGTGCAAATTAAGACTAGATCTTACTTAAAGAGTAACCAGATGAAGGGCATGACATTGAAAAAGGACCACAAAAACTTAAGTTAAATGAAAAAAAGAAAATGAAAATAGAGATATTTAAGAAAAGAAGAATATTTAGGAATGCAAAGCAAACAGTATAAGAGATCTCATAGAAGAAAACAAGCTGTTTTTTATATGAAGTCTTTTGCTGTAAACTGAAACACAAGCACAGACATTGGGTATCTATTTAAATGAAACTAAAAATAAACTACAGATTACATCAAACTTACCCCAAGAAATTATTGCTTTTGGAAAACAGCACAGACCACACAGAGGTCTGATTATTAAATGTGTGTTACAAATGACAAGATTTCCATTAAAACAAGTTCACTAAATGTATTATTTTATTGTCTGATGGTATTTATTTCATGAAAAACAAAACAATCAACAACTTTATAAAAAGTGATGTGATATCAGTTGTGATGCAGACAGTGATCTATTGTCCATCTTCTGTCATCTCCTGCAACTAAAGTTTGATTCAGAACATAAGAACCTCATCCTTTCTTCAGGATGAACACCTGAAAGAGGGAGCCAATGCGTTTTCTGCAAAGTACTATTTCCATATTATTCCCCCCGGCATAGTAAGCAAATGGAAATGTCAGTCACAGCCTCATTAGGTCAAAGTAAAAATGTCTCCTCTCATACAAGGCACATGGAATGTTAAGACCATGTGTCCTGGTTTAATCAATCGCAAACTTATAAAATTTGAGAACATCAAGATAATAGCCCTCATCGACATGGAGCTGCAGAGACTTCAGGTTGATATCACAGCCCTTCAAGAAAGCAGGCTTGTGAAATATGGTTCAATTAGGGATAAAAATTACACCTTTTTTCCAGCAGCACACAATAGGCTCATTAATTCCATAACCACCTATAAAGAAATATGGAAGAGCATATCTCTCAAATCAACTCAAAAGCTGGACCAATTAGGAAAATTAGCACCAACAATGGAACAACCACAGCAGAAAAAAAAACATTTTAATAGATGCTTCATACTACCATTGACTCAGTTCCAAAGATGAACAACTTTATGTGCCAGTTGACTAAAATGCACATTTTGATTCTGACTGTCATTCCTGGCCATCATCATAGCATTGGTAAAATGAATGAAAATGCTCAGAAACTTCTGTAATTTTGTTCCCATAACAACGTATGCACAACAATGTGTTTTAAGTAGTCTCTGCAGACACTTAGATCTGTACAAGGTTTGACTGCTCCTTTTTTAATCTGGCACACCCGTGAGCAAATTTAAAACAATTGAGATCCTAGGGTAATCAAGAGGCTTCTATTCGCTGATGATGCAGCACTGGTTGGACACGATGAAACTGTCCTGCAATCAATGATTGACAATCTAACTAGGTCAAATGATTTATTCTCCTTGTTAATAAGTGTGCAGAAGACTAGTTCACCAAAAGAGTGAAGCTAGATCTCAAACAGAACACTAGATAATACACCACTTAAATCTGTCTAGAAGTTTACCCCACATGGCTCTATATAGTCACAATCATCATCTTATAAGATGAAGAGATAAATATCTCAACCAGAAAGGCAGCTTCAACATTTTGTAAACTTAAACATAGAGTATGGCCCAACACAAAATTAACACTCAGGACTAAGATTCTAATTTAACAAAGTTGTATGTTTAGCACACATACATGTATTCAAAACTACTTATGCAGGGCAAGAGAGAAGGTTAAACAGGTTTCATGTGTGTTGCAAACTCTTGAAATGAGTCAAGCGCTCATCCAACATGGCAACAAGTAGGAGTTGGAGACTAAGGTGGTTTGGTCAAGTGAAAAGATTGGACAAAAATCATATTCCCAAACAATTATTGTATGAAAAACATGGATGGAAAAAAACCAAAGTGGGTAGACCAGTGCTGAAATATAAGGGTGTTTGCCAGGATTGCATGGGAGAATTGTCTATCAGTGAAAGAAACTGGGAAATCTTGTGACATATTGAAGTACTTGGTGAGCAAAAATATAAAAGGTGTTAAAATCGAAAGACAAGGAGATCAAGCCAGGCAGCAAAATGCATCTTGTTCATTCTGCAGTCAGATCTGTCTATCCAATATCAACAGATTCAGCTGTAAGAGAAGCTGCTCAGTAAAATAGCATCTATATATAAGACACTAATATATTACCTACTATTGACAAAACATGAATGCTTGATACCAACCATCTGTCAAGATCATCATCAAGTACCATACCTGCTGACGTAGGTGATCATGTATCTCCACAACTCTCATTCTCGACAGTTATTTATCATTTCTGTTGTTGACCTGCTAAGCCATTCTCTTAAGCTGTCTGGTATCTTTTCTCTTTGCTTCCTTCTATCTCTTCATCCCTCAATTTTCCCAGTTGTCACAATATTCCTGCTGTTCCCTTTTCATTGCACGGCCAAAAAGTGATTATTGTTTCTTCCTAATTTTGGAAATTAGCTCTCTCTTTGCTTTGGCCTCTTTCAGAACATTTTCATTACTCTTCTTAGCTATACATGGTATTCTCAATATTCTTCTGTAAAACCACATTTATACAGCCTCCAGAGATTTTCTTGTCTGTTGTTCTATTGTCAATGATTCACATCCATATGTTAAGACTAGCTCTACATAAAATTTAAGAACTTTTTTTCTTGTTTCTATTGTCAAAAATGGATTACACAGAATTTTCCTCATTTTTTGGAAAGCTGATTTTGCCTGAGCCATTCTGCATCTCACCTCTGTTGTACATCTACCATCTGAGATTAACATTGCTCCTAGATATTTAAATTCATATTCACCTGTTTTAATATTCTGTCAAGATGCCAAAAGCTATACATGTGTTAGGTGGTCATAAACATAACCTTAGAATATATTTTAATTAATTGTCTATGAGGCACTAAGAGTAATAGTGATATATTTAAAGAAAAATTGTTTTTAAACTGGTAACAGTGAAGAAAAATATTGTATGTGGTATTGTCACTTTTGATTCTGTTAATTTGCTTTTAAAAAATGATACATTTATGTATCTACAATTTTTGTATGAAGCAAGTATTATTACTAGTAGGCACTGTTTCTATAGTGGAAATACACTTGAAAATCATGTGGAGTCATAGCAAACCTATTGCAGATACAATTAAATAGCTAAAGGCAGGATGTTTCAGCTTTATGCATAAGGCAAGAATAAGAATTGGACTGATAATCAATGTTTTCACTTAAGTCTTCACTGAGGGTCAAACAGTAATAAAAAAGATAATCTGTTATTACTTTTAGGGTAAATAATGAAAACCTTTGAGCTGAAATATTGATTTGTTTTGTCCAATCTTATCCACAAAACTGAAACATCCTTTTTTATAGTTATTTTTATAAACAGATTCAAACATACAGTTTTCTTATTACTTATGTTATCTCTCATAATTTTATTGCTTGATTATCACAACTAAAGAAGTTAAGGCATACTGCTGGCTGAATATATAAGTACTTGTTTATGTACTGAGTTTTCAATTACAATTTGTACTTTTATTAATAATAGCATCAGTGCCTGATTTTAAAATAGAAAGGAAATAATTATACATCTTTGTTATTATATATAACAAATAATTGAAAAGAATTTGTTATATTGGTAATACATAACAAAAAACAAATACTGTAATAATAAAACTTGGAGTTAAATAAATTATGTGGTAACTTAGAAAAAAAATGTTTATATATATTTTAGATGCTTGTATAATTATGTGACCAAAAAGCATATGAATAATATAGTTTGCTGAAAAGTTGAAGATCGAAGAAAACAAGCAAATGGTATGGTTGCAGTTTACATGTTTATGCCAGTTCAAATAAATACACAGACACACCTGTATGAATATATAGTAAAAAAAAAAAAGTAAAGAGCCCCCGTCACACCAAGTGGCGTATAGGGAATATGGTGTTAGTGACCATAAATTTTACAGACCTTCAGCACATGATATTTGGAGTAATGTGGTCGGTATTACGCCCGGGCCGCTTTAATTTCCCAGAAAAAATCCGGTACCCATTTAAGGCTGGGTGAACCTGGAAGCTGTCGGTTGGGATCGAACCCTACCTCTTGTCCTTTGTAGTCCAGTACACTAACCACTTAGCTATCGCGGCATCCTTTATGAATATATATCAAACACATATTTATTCAGTAAAATTTTTATTAGAAAGAATACACATGATGATAGAAAAGATAATGGCTTTTATTTGCTCTTAGACTTGACAATTTAAAAATAAATAATAGAATTCAAGAATTTGAGAAGAATGCACTTGGTTTTCAGTTACATTTTACTTTACGTGAAAATAATGTACTTTCACCAAGATTATTCATTGTTCAGATTTGTTCAACATTCTTTCTTATATAGTATATTAATCAAATGGGTAAAGAGAATTTTACTTTCTAAACTATCAAGCAATGATATTGACTCACTGTGTGCAGGATTTACACCAATATTGATCAGACCCAATGTGCTCATGATTTACACCAATATTGATCAGACATATATATTATATGGTTATATATTATATCAGTTATATTTATATATATATGAGCCTTACATGAACACTGACTGTTCATACTCAAAGTATGCATGATTTACACCAACACTAACCAGATCCAGTTGTTTAGGCTTTACATCAACTTTGATTACACATAATATTTGAGATTTATATAAATACTGATCAGACCAATATCTGCGAGACTTACATCAATATTTATCAGACAAAACATGTGTGGAGATTAGGCCTACATTGGTTAGACACCACAAAATGTGCAGGCTTTATGCCAATATTGATCAGATCCATATGTACAGAATTTACACCAACACCTATCAGATCCCAATGGAGGTAAGCACAAATATATTATATATTATATTGCATACAATACACCAAATATTTTGTGAGGCCATGAGCAGAGCCGCAGAAAAATATATAAAATAAAATGGTACCAAGCAGGTGAAAGTAACGAGAGACGAGACAAACTATTACGTTTCATCAAAAGCCTTCATCAGTTGCAATATAACAAATTCAAATAAAAACAAACACACAAAAGGCATGTACTTATCTATCTCAAAAGGGCCATGTGAAGGAATGACTGGAGGAGGAAGGTGGTTTGGTGTTTATTTTAAACGTGGTCACAGCCCATAATACATTTGACATCATCAAGGACAATTATCACTTCTTCCTCTTCTGGTCATTCCTTAAGATAATAAGATCAATATAGTTGATAAGTTCTCATATGTGAGGTTTACAGTAACACTGATCAGATACCATATGTGAGGTTTACACCAACACTGATCAGATACCATATGTGAGGTTTACAGTAACACTGATCAGATACCATATGTGAGGTTTACACCAATACTAATCAGATCCCATATGTGAGGTTTACAGTAACACTGATCAGATACCATATGTGAGGTTTACAGTAACACTGATCAGATACCATATGTGAGGTTTACACCAATACTAATCAGATCCCATATGTGAGGTTTACAGTAACACTGATCAGATACCATATGTGAGGTTTACACCAACACTGATCAGATACCATATGTGAGGTTTACACCAATACTAATCAGATCCCATACATGGAGTTTACACCAACACTAATCACATCCCATATATGAGGTTTATACCAACCAACACTGATCAGACTCCAAATATGAGGTTTATGCCAAAACTGATCAGATACCATGTGTGAGGTTTACACCAACATTGATAAGATACCATTCATGGAATTTACACCAATACTGATCAGATCTCATATGTAGCTTCGGAGGGGGAATTTACACCAAATCAGATTCAACATGTACAGAATTTACACCAACATAAATCAGATTCAACATGTACAGAATTTACACCAACATAAATCAGATTCAACATGTACAGAATTTACACCAACATAAATCAGATTCAACATGTACAGAATTTACACCAACACTGATCAGACCCAAACATGAAGACATACATTTTTTTTACATAGCGTGAGCAGAGTAGTTTCCCCATGTAACAAAACCAGCACATATTGAAGCCAAAATCTGAAAGTACCAAGTTTATTAAATGTACTGAGCACTTGGACATGTACCTCTGCTGTTGAAGGTAGTGTTATGGTAAATGATTATTAATTAGTTGTTGGATGTGTTATGATAAATGACTATTAATTAGTTGTGGTTGGATGTGTTATGGTAAATGATTATTAATTAGTTGTTGGATGTGTTATGGTAAATGATTATTAATTAGTTGTTGGATGTGTTATGATAAATGACTATTAATTAGTTGTGGTTGGATGTGTTATGATAAATGACTATTAATTAGTTGTTGGATGTGTTATGATAAATGAGTATTAATTAGTTGTTGGATGTGTTATGATAAATGACTATTAATTAGTTGTTGGATGTGTTATGGTAAATGATTATTAATTAGTTGTTGGATGTGTTATGATAATTGATTATTAATTAGTTGTTGGATGTGTTATGATAAATGATTATTAATTAGTTGTTGGATGTGTTATGATAAATAACTATTAATTAGTTGTTGGATGTGTTATGATAAATGATTATTAATTAGTTGTTGGATGTGTTATGATAAATGATTATTAATTAGTTGTTGGATGTGTTATGATAAATAACTATTAATTAGTTGTTGGATGTGTTATGATAAATGATTATTAATTAGTTGTTGGATGTGTTATGATAAATGATTATTAATTAGTTGTTGGATGTGTTATGATTGATAAATGATTGTTATTAGTTGTGGTTGGATGTGTTATGATAAATGAGTATTAATTAGTTGTTGGATGTGTTATGATAAATGATTATTAATTAGTTGTTGGATGTGTTATGATTGATAAATGATTGTTATTAGTTGTGGTTAGATGTGTTATGATAAATGAGTATTAATTAGTTGTGTTTGGATGTGTTATGATAAATTATTGTTAATTAGTTGTGGTTGGATCTGTTATGATTGATAAATGATTGTTAACTAGTTGTGGTTGGATGTGTCTAGATTCAATCAGAAAGTTTTGTTCAACTGAAGTTACTGATAGTATTTTTCTGATAGTACGATCAATAAGAATGATTTGTAAGCTTTGATGCCCAGAAAACAACAGGAGAATGATATCTGGAAGATATAACCGCAGATTTACTAGGTTGCACATTTCTTTAGTTGTGTTATTCAGACTTACAAAGACCAAAATAAAATATACAGAAAACAGCAGGCAAAGTTATATATGTTATACATGTGGAATTCACTTATAATTGTACAGTACAGTTATAGATGATACAGAATAAATACTGTCAGTTTAACAAAAATTATGAATAAAAATCACACATTTAATTTATGCTCTCAAAGATCTTCTTGTGTACACAGAAGAAGAAATTGCTTAATGAAAAACAATGTTCTAGATATTCACTTGATCACCACAGCACACATTTTTTCTTAGGGTTCATATGACTGTCTGCTGGACAGTTAAAGGTATCTGCAAATTCCTTTGAGTTCTGGAGCGTACCATATACCCTAGTAAATATGAGAAAAGCAATCAGTAGATGATGATTCCCACAGAATGAATTAAATTTCAAGAAATATTTTTAAGGGTGTGTATAGTAAATGAAAAACAATAAAGTGATAATGTAAAATAAGTCTACACATGAAAATTAACAATATAAATTATACTCTTAATGCTGTTGCTATATTTTAATTGTAACTTTATTTGCCATACCTTTAAAATGTTAATTATAACTGTTAACTGTTGTTTTTAATCTATTGTCATGTTGTCATATTTCAGGAGTATGTTGGGGTAGGGGCTTGATATAAATGCTGCATTTATACTAATAATATGAAATTTAATGTTTTTATTTTTCCTTCTTTAACATCTCTAGTTAGTAATTGGATTATCCTCATCACTCATCATTGAAGCTAACCAACAAAAAATATGATTATTTGTAGGAAAAAAAAGACATCTGGGAGAAAGAGCAGTGCTCCACAAGAACTCGTTAAATGCAAGCCCCACACCCCTCTAATCTATGGTAGTGCACACTAATAAAAAATAATATTGCAATGCTATGGGATACCTTTACCTCTGATTTAAAAAAAAAATTGTATGTATGGAAGACGTTTAAATTAATATTTCACAGAATTAAATTTACCTGTATGGTTCAGGGGTATGATCATCAATTTCAAGAGCTTCTTTCTTGGCTTCAAGATTACGGTATTTAGAGCACCACATCTGTCGCAAATATTATTTTGCAAGTTTATTATTTATACTACTGCCAAATTACTTTAATCAAATATTTAATTTTTATCATATATTCATATTTTATTATTAACTAAAAATTACAGAAAATGTTCAGCCAAACAATCTCACCATTTGAGATATTTTTCTGAGCTGAGAACATAGGACAGTCAGGTATGATACTGACTACATCTCATCACCCATAAATACAATGTCTGTTTATTAGGATCATCATCACTACACACAAGACAAATTCATAGAAAGACATTCTGTTATTGTCCAATCTAGTATAAATTAGAGACACTCTGAAAATTATCTCCATGAGCAAGAAAAATTATGAAAATATTAGTCAACAGACGATCCATATTGCACATCAAACAGCTCCATAAGTGATGGTATACCCTCCTCAGTGTATCCCAAAATGTGTAAATGTTGAGAATGTTGTTGCCCTACAAAATACCACAAAGTGTTTTGGTCAGAAACTGCTTTTGATTTTATTTTTCCTGGTCATGGATAGAAGAAAGATGTTCAAACAATATTTAAATAAAACTTTACAAACACAATCACCTGAGCAAAGCTGAGGAAAAATATTTGGTCATGCTTCAGCTTGAGACCTGGAAGTCTTTGTTCTTCACCTCCTCTACGTCTGATGAAGTTTCTGTATGCCTGCACAAATACATGAAATTTGAGTTATGATAACTGTTTGCTTTCAAGACTAATGTTTATGAAGTGGCAAAAAAAATTCAGTCTATGAACATCTGTAGCAGTAATTTAAAAAATTTTATTTTAACAAAATTATTGTATTACATTTAGATCTAGTTTTCTCACAAGAAAAGTGGTTTGAAGAAAAATATATATTCAGGAACAGGAAAAGGAGAGGTAAGAGTTACTGAAATTTTTAAAACAAAGCTTTAAAATGCAGACAAAAATAATAAGCCCATAGGAAATGAAAATATAAACTTTATATAGATTGTGAGCTAGAATATGAAGTCAAAGGAAGTCATGCTGGATTTCAAAGTACATGGACATAACAATCCCAATAAATTTATCAAAAGATAATCTCTTTGATCTAATGATGTAAACGTAAATGGGTGGTGGGCTGAGGGAATTATGTGTGTTAGCAGAAAGTGTGCATTAATTTTTAAAATGTGGTAATTATAATTGTAAAATAGAAGTCTGTGGTTTGGTGTTTGTCTTAAATGTGGTCTGTTTGGACGATATCTGTTAACAGTTCATGGGGGCCGGCGTCTCGTATGTCGATGATTCCCACGTTAAGAAGAGTCTGCCGGCTACAACAAACCCAAGCATATGGATACCTTAATGTGTACTGGATATTTTCTTTCTGTGCTGGACATGGTTCATTTCTTGGTATGTTTCATTGCTAGCCAAGGCTCATATCTTGGCTTGTGTGTGTGTGTGTGTGCTGCCATGGCTCATATCTTGGTGTGTGTCATGTTAGTCATATCTCATATCTTGGAGTGTCTGTGTTAATCATGTCTCATATCTTTAAGTGTGTATGTGTTTAGTCATAACTCATATCATAGTGTGTATCTGTGTTAGTCATGTGTCATATCTTTGTGTGTGCATGTTTGGGCTAGTGATATCTCATATCTCTGTGTGTATGTTTATGTTAGTCATATCTCATATCTTTGTGTGTGTATATCTGTGTATGTCACATCTCATATCCTTGTGTTTGCATGGCTATGTTAGTCACATTCCATATCATTGTGTGTGCCTATCTATGTTGGTCATATCTCATTTCTTTCTTTGTGTGCATGTCCATGTTAGACATGTGTAATTTCTTTGTGGGTGCATGTCTATGTCAGTCATATCTCATATCTTTATGTGCATGTTTATGTTAGTCATGTGTCATATATCTTGATGTATGTCAGTGTTAGTCATGCCTCGTATTGCTATGTGCATGTCTGTGTTTGTCACATCTCATATCTTTGTGTGTGCATGTCTGTGTTAGTCACCTCTAATGACTCGGGCAGATGGTGCTCGTAAACCTGGGAGGGCCGACCATCTAAGGGCAGAATCCCCCTACAGAAAAGATCACCTGCTGCCTTGCAGGAAGATTGGGGACAATCAAAGGCTAGGGAAAGCAAACCTGAATAAAATGCTGGCTGAAATCGGATGCACTGGGCCACTGGCGCAGAACACAGTGCAACGTTTTTAACGGGTGTTCAATCAGAGTGGATCTGGCAGACTCTAATCGTGATGTTCTGTTTGTAACACACCTAACATGACAGCTGAGTTCATGTGAGGAGCTGGAATCCTACTCTGATTGGGTCCTGATCGCAGAGAGAGAGAGAGAAATGTGGTCACAGCCCATAATACATTTTAAATCATCAAAGACAATTATGGCTTCTTCCAAATTACAGAAGGTAATAAAATATATAATATACTAAATTTGTGCTGCTTTGAAAATAAATCCTCATATTTTATATCATGTTTTCTCTCTCTCTCTCTGCGATCAAGACTCAATCAGAGTAGGATTCCAGACTCTCTTATGAAGGCAGCTGTCTGTTTAAGCTAATCGATTGTCCCATATAGTTTCTCCTCCAGGGAGGTGGGCGTTGATCACATTGCTCTTCTCAGGTCTGTGTACTGGGGGCAATCCTGTAGAACATGTTTTGTAGTCATATTGTCCAATGTACAGTGGCATAGGCTGGTTGTACCTATTTTGAATTTGGTGAACATGTGATTTCTCATTCTATTGTGGCCAGTGCATAGGCGAAGTATGATGACTTGATCCCTCCTTGATAGTTGGTGGTATCCGTCCCTCTCGTTATGCTTTGGGTGTTCTCATTTCCATTTTTCATGGAACTGACCCTTAAGGATGGATTTGGCTTCATCATAACTGAGCGGATGGTTCTCTTGTAGTAATCTCCCTCCCTCTTTAGCTAATTTGTCTGCGCGTTCATTCCCGTGTATATTACAGTGTGATGGTATCCACTGAATGACTACTCTCTGGAAGTTATTGCATAGTTGGTCCAGGGTTGTTCTCAAGTCTTAGGTTCTTAGGGCTTTTTAGAGCTGATAGTACTGACAGTGCATCAGTCAGAATTACCAATTTATTGTGCATGTTATTTTTGTGTTGAGTAGCCAGTGTTGCAGCATCTCTGATGGCCTCAGTTTCTGCCTTAAAAATTGTTTTTCAGAATTTTCCAGTAGCGATTGACTTGGTTATCTCGTCCTGATTATTCAGCATCAAGAGCACACCTCCCCCTCCATTTCTGGTGGCATTTGTAGCAGAGCCATCTGTGTATATGTGGGACCAAGAGTCCTGTGGATAGGTATCGTGTATGTGTTTTTCTGCTACGTGTTTTCTTTCTGATTGGGTGCCTTTTTTCATGATTCCTGCTATATTTTCCTTAAGTTCTGGTATTTTATGCTTTTCATGAGGAGACATATCAGATGGGCCCAAGGGTTTCGATATTGTTTGGGAAAGTACTGGGTCTCAAAATCAATTGATTTTATCAAAATCAGAAAAGATAGCATGATAATGTGATTTATTGTGCCAGATTACAAGACAATGAAAGAGTAACATGTTTTCTTTGAAAATACCTTTAGTAAGAGCTTCATAATTTGACATGAAAGTTATATTGAGGCTCTCTTATCTTCTTCTTCTTCAGTGATCAGCTACTGCTATGCATTTAGACGTCTAGAACAGCATGGGTCACGAACATGATAGTGCATTTTAGGTCTTCAATATTTCCCTATAGTTTGTCATGTAGGGTTGTTTCTGTGGGTCATATTTGTGTTCTTAAGGTGTTGAGAGTGTTGCAATCCAGTAGGATTATACTCTGGAGTCTGTCAGGATACTCCACAATCACATATTGAAAAGTCAATGAATCCTATCTTGCACTGGTAGACTGAACCACAGTGGTCTGTTCTGAGTCTGAAGATATTGATCTGCTAATGTCTGCTGAGCTTGTTTATGCTGTCATGTTCTGACTCACATTTTTCATATAGTTATCTCCATTCTGTTTTCCTAGCTTGTTTCAGGATTGTCTTTACTTCTTTACGCCCCTGATGTTATTTGGTTTGTTGAAGGTACCCATCCACTTGAGCAAATTTTCCTGCTTTCTCTTTTCCAAGGATGCCACAGTATGCTGGTATTCACTGCAGAACTAGTTATGTTTTTTTCTGACAGTATACTTATGTTGTTCCTTATTACCTGGATGTTCTCATTGATCATTTATTCAAAAGTGGCATGACAGTTGAAGAAGTAGCCCTGACAAGTAGGTCTTCTTCTTCTTTCCTTCCTCATCTGCCTTTCAGCATCGAGGGGAGATATAATTTGCGGTATTTTTCTCTTCTGTTCGCCTCTGCTGCTGTTATGTTTCCTAGTGCTTCTAATATTCCATCAATCCATCTTTTTCATGGTCGACCCTTGGGTCTGGTGTTCTCACAACGTTTGTTGAAGGCTCTTTGTGTTGTGTTTTGATCTTTCTGCCTTGTCACGTGGCCAAACCATTTTATCTGTTGTTTCCTTATATATTAGGTGTACGTTTCAATATTTTTAGGATGTGGTGGCAAGAGGATACACACAAAAACAAACCAAGAATGTCAGAGGTGTTTGAACTTTTGGTGCTTTAATTATCTAAATGCTTGAAATAAAACAAATGTCAGTACTGTTATCACTGCACACAATCTGCCCACTGAGGAAAATCACAAACACTAATAACTGATCAAAAGATGCAATTAAGAGAAGATGCAAACAGCAATGACAGGCAAATAATGAACCATATGTTTTGCTTTGAAGATATACAGAACAATCACAAGAATTACCTTGTGATGGACTTCTGAGTGAAGATGAAACAGAACTGAGACTGAGGACAAACAAACAAAAGACAGTGGAAAAATACATGAATCATGTGAATCAGACATAGAGATACATTGTGAAGTACATACATTGCCTGGATTGCATGAGCTTTGTTGCTGCCCTACAAGGCAATATAAGACATGCAGGTCACTGACTGCTTTGTCAGTTTGAGACCAAGGAAAGAAGAAGTAGATTATATTATAGCTAATTAATCCCCCCACCTTTTTTTGGTACTCAGATTTTGTACTATAATGTATCCCATACTTTTTGTATGCATTCTTGCCCATTACAATTGTGTTAATTTGGTAATATTAACACAATTGTAATGGGCAATTGTGTTACTTGAAACTCTGCTATTAACTATTAACTCACTCTGAAACTCTGCTTGAGACCTCCATTGTCAGCAATGTTTTCAGCCAGTGTCTTTTCTCCGTCTATCTGTGAAATATATTTATGCGGTAACAAACAATCCTTTCAGGAAACATAAGCCTTTATTTCTTACTATTCTTTGGAAAAAGGGGTGAATATGGCTACAAATATGAAACAAATTCAGAATGTAGTCTCGCTATATTAACTTTATTGTGATTAACCAGTTGATACTACGAAGCAATACTAAAAATACTTTACAGCAGCTTCGCATCTCTACGCATCTTGGTGCATCTTGATGAAGTCTTTATATGTTTCTGCTTTCTGGAATCATTTTCAGCAGATCAAATGCTTCATTCCTAGCCTGTGATTACAGTTGATGTTTTATTGTAATTTCAAGATGAATAGTTTTTGGAAAGGAGAAATACACCTTTTCTTTGGTAACTTCAATACAGAATATAAATCATGGGTAACATTTCTTACAATAAACAAGGAGAGAAGCTTGAATGTCCACTCAGACTTGATCTGCATCAACAGCGGTTGTGTCACTAGAATGGTAAGCCAAGCCGGGAATGAAGACAGTGTCACTGACCTGGCTCTGATGTTCCCTTTGAGTGTGCTAGTGGAGTGACTTAGAAGATCATGGAATGAAGAGATCATAGCCCTTGCAGCATACTAGTGGAGAAGGGTAGATTCGGGAAACAGAGACCAAGAAAACTACTCTTTATTTATGCCAAGCCATGACATTGTGAGTGAGATAAGGTGTGACAAGCTAAGAATTCACGATTGTGGAATGAAAATTTGAGAGCAGATTCTGTGATGGAATAAAGATGTGGATAGGGCTTAAGAAGCAGTGATGATTTAGGAAGTGGCAAAACGTTAATAAAAACAGCTTAGCTCAGCCTGACAGTGTCCTATTGCTAAAACAGGGGATGGCCATGAAAGTTGGCTTTTTAAAAAAACTTTTGCAAAACAAATCAAGTGAGCAATAACAAAGGTCTGTGAAAGGGTAGGTAAAGGGGCAAATCACTGAAGTTATTCCGGCAACTTCATAAAGAGTATGAATGGTGCATGGAAGAATAGTTGTGTTCGTGACTTACTTCCAGAGTTTAAATCTTACCTGGCAAAGAACGGACGAAACAAGGGTAAAGAGTTACTCTCTCATTAACTGGAGCAGAGAGATCACAGGCATATTTTGAGACATAGTGTTGCCAGAGCAACTATCTCTGACAGATGTAAGGTCTGAAGATTGGAGGATGATAATTATGTTAAAGTAGATGAGATAAAAGCTGCGTTATGGCTTGGGCAAAACAGTGCACCAGATCCAGTTGGCATGAAGTATGAGGACATTGGCAAATTGTCTGAAAGGGATTTAGAGGAACCACCAGGAATCTATAACAGCAGTATCTTGAGTGCATAAATCCACAGAAAAGCAAATTACAAAAACAAATAACAGCGATCAGGAAGCAGAAAAACCATGCCAAGAAACTGTTCAAGAGAGCTAGGGAAGCAGAAAAAGTAACATTACATCAAGTGTAGCAGCACCTAAAATTTAAACCCAATGCCCTGTGTAGAGCAGAAAGACTATACTGGAAAAGGAAAGCAACCAATAGGGCCAGAGAAACATTCTTCAAGGATCCATTCAAATTTTTGAAGGAGCTGTTTAAACCACTAAGATCTAGAACATTGATAGTCAGCAAGGAAGAGCTGGAGAAACATCCGAGAGAGACCAGACAGTCAGAGCGATGAACCACTTAAGTCTATGACATGTCTGATGTGGTCCAGTGAACCTGGACCCTATTCAACGATAGGCGTCTGAAGCTACAAGAAGTGACAAATATAGTCAACAGAGCCTCTAACAACTCAGCCCCAGGTTCAAAAGGCATTTCCTAAATGGTCTACAAAGGATATACGGAGGTACTGAAGTGACTACACTGGCTGCTCAGGAGTGCATGGAAAAGGCATCTTGTAAGCTAAGAATGGAGGAAGGCCAATAGAGTGTCCATTCTGATGGAACAGAACTCAAAAGAGATTACGCAGTTCAAACCAATCTCTCTCCTGAATGCCAAAGGTAAAATATTCTTCTTTATAATGGCAAAGAAACTCACTTAGTACCTATAGGAAAACGGGTACATAGATAATGTCATACAGAAGGGGGGGAGTCCCTGGTGTCCCGGGGTGCTTAGAGGATGCGACAATGATATGGGAGGTGGTACAGAGAGCAAAGACAAATAAACTAAATCTAGATGAGATATAGTTGGATCTTGGCAACGCATGTGGATCATTCCCAGATCAGATGCTTTGGCAGGTTATCCATATGTACCATGTCATCATCATCATCATGTACCCTGCCGATTGGCGTAGGCGATCATGTCCCTCCACAATCTTCTATCTACAGTGCATCGTATCAGTTCTGTTGTTGACTGTTTTCCATGCCATGACACCAAGCTATCCAGTATTTTCTCTCTTTGTCTTCCACGATCTCTCTTTCCTTTTATTTTGCCAGTTGTAACCAAGTATTCCAACTTTCCTCTTCTCATGATGTGCCCGAAAAATGTTGATTGCTTCTTTCTGATGTTTTTTAAGAGCTCCCTTTTTGTGTTGGCCTCTTTGAGAACTTCCTCATTGGTCTTTTTATCTGTCCAGGGAACTTTCAACATTCTTCTGAGAAATCCCATCTCTGTAGCCTCCAATCGTCTTTTCATTTGTTTGTCCACTGTCCATGATTCGCTTCCATAGGTCAGAATTAGTTCTATATAGCACCGATGAACTCTCTTTCTCATTTTTATTGACATAGATTTGTTACATAAGATATTTATAATATATATTTATATATATATGTACTATGTACCCCAGACTATTTTACCGACTTCATATGTGTTTCTCCACCTAGGAATATTCGGCCGACTGGATAGAATTGCAAGTCGGCATTACAATGGACTGTACAGTTTTGCTTATACTCTTCTTAATAGAAATGCAAGTAATACTGAGAGCAGCAGAAGTTGCAAAAGAATCATCAGGCCTTGAAGATAGATACCACATGCCACCACTTAAAGCCCGGCATCCCTCAAGGTTTATCATTATCTCCTGTATTGCTCAAGGCCTGCACAGACTCACAGCCAGCAGATCTTGAGATGGGGCATGATTTTATCTTACATTTACGATGTTTTGGTGTATCACCAGGGCAATCAAAGACTGTCGTGGGAGAACTTCAGATAGAGCTTGATTGTATAAGCAAATGGTGTGGAATTGCATTTATTTTGTGTTTACTCTAAATGTATGTTGTTTAAATTTGTCCTTAGTAGGCCATAAAACTAAAGCTAAAAAAAAAGCACATTTTAATTAAATTTAATAATTAGTCGAAAATTCATGAATAATGAAATCAAATTGACATAAGTTTAACTCTCAAATGTTTAGAGAGGACAGTATAATTAAATTGAACCTAATAGCTGCTGCACTGAAACTGCACTTCAAAACTGCTTAATCATACAAGGGTCTAGAGAATAAAATCACCTGATCACAAGCTGCATAAATCTTCTTGATCCATTGTTGCTTCAATAACTTGTGATCATAAACTATTCCACCATCTTAATATCCATCACCATCCATTGTTTTGTTGAACAAAACTCTTTGATTCTTAATAAATGTAGTATCTGATAACATCATTTGAAGGAATTTCTTTATCATAACCTATTTTAAAAACTATACTACTTGAATATTTATATATTAAAACAAGAAAAAGAGTTCTTAAATGTTATGTAGAGCCAGTTTTAACACACGGATGTGAATCATGTACAATAGCACAACAGACAAGAAAATCACTGGAGGCTGTAGAAATGTGGTTTTACAGAAGAATATTGAGAATACAATGGACAGCTAAGAAGAGTAATGAAAAGGTTCTGAAAGAGGCCAAAGCAAAAAGAGAGCTAATTTCCAAAATTAGGAAGGAACAATCATAATTTTTTGGCCATGCAATGAAAAGGGAACAGCTTGAATTTATTATAACTGGGAAAATTGAGGGACGAAGTGATAGAAGGAAGCAAAGAGAAAAGATACCAGACAGTTTAAGAGAATGGCTTGGCAGAAGGTCAACAACACAAATGATAAATAACTGTTTAGATAAAAATCTGTGGAGAGACATGATCACTATATCAGCCATGGGTACTTGATGATGAGGATGATATTAAAACCTCTTAATTATTCACTTTTTAAACGGTTCTTTTATTCAAAGTTATTTCAAAAATTAAGTAACACACATTTTTTCAAATATTAAATCTCATTGATCATGTACTTTTTTAAGCTTACTGAGAATACATTTAATCCTCTACAAATAAACAACATGATGCTTACAACAATCACAATCGATTATAATTTTTTACTCAGTGAAATTATGATTAACTTACACTGCGTGTATCAAACCTGTAGCAATCATACTGTCTAACAAAACATCGTGCACTGGAGTTGAAGCTCTTTTTATCTTCTTGTGACCACCAGTCTACAAGTTCTCCTCTGTGATCATACAGATGTCCTAAGAAATATAAATTTAGTTCATGACAAAATATAGTATAGTACTCTAAATATGGCAACATTATTTATATATAATTAAAGAATGCTTCTTTCTGCCTAATTACAAAACATTTTGACAGTTGGGGACTCAATGCAATATCTAGATTACCTCTTACTTTTTAACAAATATATTATTTTACATTGATCAGTGTATACATGTTTTAAGTGCATTTTAAAATACTAATTTTATAGTAGCAAGATGGCTGCGTATCAAAATGAAACTGTTGCTTTGTATTAGTCATCATATTGTGTTCCATTTTTGGAAAGCTGTCACCATACACCTTATAGGAGCGCACGTTACACCCCACTACTTGCCATCGCTACTAGCTGTTACCACCTTTACAGCAGCACTGCAATTATTTGCCTATTCCCTATTAGTCATCATGATTGACTGGAACAGTCAAAGCCTTCAAGTACCCATTCTGTAGTAGATCCTTCCATCCTCCTATCTCATCCAAAAACTGGGGAACCATTGGAGCATTACTGACAGACTTTGTCAACATTCTCCATGTATTTCTATCTTTAGTCATTCTTTGAAGCACTACAAAGTAGAAACCTGTCTATTCTTTGATGTTGCCTCCTCGTCTCTGTCTACCACTTCTTCTCATTTCTTTGCCAGTTCCTTGCTGAATGTCCTTTGCCAGGCGAGATGATCAAGATGTGGCCAAAACATTTCATTTTGCAATAATCATCCTGTACTCTGATTGCTTGTTTTATTCTTTTGAAAACTTTTTTATTTGTGCCATGATCTAAACAAGAGATGCCCAAAACATCACAATAACATTTAATCTGCACCGTAGAGTAATTTATCGAGAAAAAGTCATCGTTGTTAACATGAGCACACTTGAAGATAAGCACTGACCAGGAACATCCACTGCATGAGAAAATAACTGAAGATAGGGCAATAGATTAAAGAGAGATAAATCATGGATAGGTCCAGCTGAAGATATTGTTGAATCGATCTGCAAACTATCTAATGTTATTCCTGAGGCAGAATGAATACCTGCTCCTTCAGAACTTAAAACCATCTTCGCTGCCATTGTCACATTAGACAAAGGATGCAGAGAATGTAGAAGTGAATGCCCTCTTGTGACAATTTGCAAAAGTTGTAGTGATATGGATGTGCTAGTCTACAACAGATGGTTCTGTGGTACACCATTAATGGAGTGACTGGGCATTCACTACCAGATCCAATGGTAGAACTACTCATGAGGATAGTGGGGCCGACACGATGTCAACCAGTAGTTTGACGATGGAAATAGTGACAGTGATGAATGTGAAAGATCAGTTGGAGACTCAAGAGTGTACTCATGTGTGTGATGAGTGACTAAATGAACATAATCCATAAAGTAGAGTCAGGCCAAATTTGAAAATCAACACAGAAATCCAAAATTTACAGTATCACCTTCATGTGTGCCTGGAGTGTTGAGAACAACGACAGAGCAGACAAACAGGCCAGTTTGACAATATTAACTTCTAGACAGTTAATGGATCATGTGGATATAACTAACAAACTGCGAGAGATGGGTCAAACAAAGGACATTGACAGAAATACAAATATGTGGCTGTCTGGACTGTAAACTGGGAGTGAAGACTGGTGTTGCCAAAACAGAGCGATATTCAGACAAATGAGAGGATTTGTCAACCAATACTGAACTGGCACAATTAGTCACTGTGTGTTGATGAACATGTTTGAGGAGAAGATCAGAGAACTTATAATGTGTCTGCAGTGCTATGATGATGATCCTAATTTAACATAACATAACATTTCATCTCCACAGTTTGTATTTTCTTCTGTAATTCTGCTGTTTCATTGTTTTACAAGTGTATAATAATTGACATATGTTGTATATAAAAGAAATAAAACCAGTTTTGTACTCAAACTCTTTTTGAATCTGTCCACAGATGCATATGCCGGCCTCACTCTTATTTACATTTGTGAAGAAGTGAGCTTTGTAATAGAAGATAATTTGATCATCAGAAGTGTTCCTCCTGTCAATCAAATGTTTCAGTTTTTTAGCTTCCTGACACTATGGGAATTGGATAAACAAAGGAAGGGGTGCTACCTGTGTCATGACTCCCAAGTGTCAGCCTCCTACTGTATTCTCAGCTTGAGAGCTCATGAAACATACTGACAGAAAATATTATCGGACAATACTGTCAGCCTATATTAGTTTAAATTGTAGCCTGCACAAAACTTCCCAATTTATCATGTCAACATCAAGCCACAACCACCAGTAGTCACAAACCTGCATTCAATGAAAAAGCTTGGTACCTCTGAATGAATATATTGATACTTTTAGATTCCACTTAAAATGCTTGACAGTCATTTGATTGTCATAATAAAAAATCCATATTTTTTTTTATTACTTAATTTATGGTTTAAATTTTCTACAAAAACTTTGCTTAGATTTAGTTCAACATTCAATAGAGCAGATATTTTTCTAAGTTCATTTAAAATTTACAAATTACAGAAATGATTTAAAAACCAGAAAGAAAAGAGAAGCAATGGTCACATTGAAGAAACAGCCATCACCATCATGCAACATAGAAATAAGTGGGACAAATATGAAACAAGTATAGAGCTTCAAATACTTGGGTACCATAAAAACATCAGACGGAAGATGAACTACAGAAATAAAAAACAGATTAGCAGAAGTCAAATAAAACTTCATAAAATTAAAAATATCTTGTACAACAAGTCTATGTTAATAGATGTGAGAAAGTGAGTTCATCAGTACTATATACTAGAGCCATTTCTGATCTATAGAAGTGAATTATTGACAGTACAATATTACATATATATATATATATATATATATATATATATATATATATATAAACAGTGCAGCACTTATATATACATTGACAATACAAACAAATTAAAAATTATTAGAAGCCTCAGAGATGGGATTTCTTACAAGAATATTTAGCCATGGACAGCTAAATAAACCAACGAGGAAATTCTCAAAGATGCCAACACAAAAATAAAGCTCTAAAAAAACATCAGAAAGAAACAATCAACATTTTTCAGGAATATAATGAGAAGAGAAAAGTTTAAATGCATTTTTACAACTGGCAAAATACAGGGAAGATAGATCACGGATGACAAAGGGAGGAGATACTATAGATAGCTTGGTATCATGGCATGGTAAACACGCAACAACAAAGTAGATATGATGCATTGTGGACAAGGAATAGTGGAATGACATGATCACTTACACCAAGCAATATGGCACATGATGATGATGATTTAGAAAAAATGAAATTTAGTGCTAAAAATTGCATTTCAGTGATTAACTTTATGTTGATATTTTGCCAATTGGAAGAAACTGTAAATATAATTTTCCTACAACAAAACTTTTGGAGACACAAAATCTAAAAGCAAATCTGATTAAACTAATATTGGAATTACTAACCTGCATTATCAAACCCATGGGTGATTTCATGCCCTATGATCATTCCGATTGCACCATAGTTCATTGAGCTGTACAAATAAATGAATAAAAGTATGTTTTTGAAAATTAGTGTTCAAGTTACAAATCAAGAATTACAGTTGCAGCTGTTATCAATTCTACACTCTTGCCTTTTGTTTCAGACAGAGATACTCACAGCCAGGAGTATGAAAATGCTTGTTGTATTTTCACAATAACAGATAATAAGAATATATATATATATATATATATATATATATATATATATATATATATGCCCTGGACTTGTTAAACTTATCTTGGATCCACAATTACGCAAACCACTTCTCTTGATGGTGAAATAAACAGCCGAATTGGTAATGCAGCCACGACTTTCGGCAAATTCACAGAAAGGGCCTGGAACAACACGAAACTAACACTGAAGACCAAACTCTTGATATATCAAACTTGTGTGCTTAGCACACTATTATATGGATCTGAAACCTGGACAACATACTCAAATCACGTTTAAAAGACTAAATGTCTTCCACATGCACTGTCTCCGCAGAATAACGCACAACAAATGGCATGACAAAATAACCAACTTAACTGTCCTGCAACGTGCTAAGACACCAACAACCATGTCGATGCTCAGATGTCCAAGACTAAGATGGCTAGGGTACGTCCAGCTAATGGAAGAAAAAAAGCATCCCCAGGCAAATACTACATGGTGAACTAATACATAGAAAAAGACAAATCGGCAGACCTAAACTACGATATAGAGATATCGAGATAGTTGTAAATCATCTCTGAATGACTTCACCATGTGTGAAAATGACTGGGAACATCTGGCAAGTGATCGCACATCATGGACAGCATGTATAAGGAATGGTATAATATCATTTGAAACCGTGCTAAGGCAAAACTTAGAAGAGAAAAGACTCATGAAGAAGAATATAGAACCCTGTGGATCAGTGGGCCTGATTTGTTCATTCTGTGGCCGTGTGTGTTTGTCAAACATTGGTAGAATTAGCCACGAGAGAAGCTGTTCGACAAAAACAAAACCTAAAAAAAATACACAATAGCCTCCACTAGACCGTCTGACAAGACGAAAAGGGCCATATATATATATATATATATATATATATATATATATGAGTGGCGTATTCTCTATGTTACCGAAGCTACCGCCGGTAGCCTGAACATATTGACGAATTACAAAAGGAAATGATAATTTATTTTATTTTTTTTTATAATTATATTACAAATTTTCGAATATTCTATTACACATTTTGTAGGCCAATATGATTTATTTGCTTTGATTTGCATTTTTTAAAGCAAGGTTTTCCTCTGGCCACTATAACGTTTGTAAATGAATCCACAACTACATTGAAACCTCTAGTAGCTAGTGGTACATTTTTCCTCTATCCGGACCTAGTATTAACGACTGTGACATTCAGAAATGGGAGTCTAAATAATATAGCGAGAGCTACCACTAGAGGAATGCGGTTTCATTAGTTATTTTTATCTCTAGACAATTAGAAACATTAAAAGTGAAAGTGAAACTATGTCTGATTACCGGAACTTCCTTAGCTATTTATAACTACGTTATGCGCATCAGCATCTGTAGAAAGAACTTTTTCTGCTCTCAAGAGAATCAAATCTTATTGTCGCTCAACTCAGACTAATAAAAATAAATAATTTATTTGCTTTGTTCTTTTATTCTTTCTCTGTTGCTTTACTCATTTGATAATTACTCCTCTTTCTTGTTTTATCCTTAAAATGCAGTTAAATTGGTGTACTTGATGATTCAGGCATGGTTTACAGCAAGTTGTGATGTCTAAACCATTAGACCCAATATACACAACTTCAGCACAGAGTTTTATTTGTTCTGAGTTTGCTGATCCTCTTCAATCTCAAACTACTTGTCCAGACTAGATAGTCTGTTCTCAAGGTTACATTAAAAAAGTCTAGTAGGGTCTTCATCAGTTATGGTTTTATAATCCTTACATCAGCAGTCAGCTATAATGTGATCATTTTAGTTCATGTTCTGTTCCACTCTTCTCCATTTACAGTAGGATGTTGAGGTTTTCCACAGAAAGCATTCATCTATCTTGCAAATTTTCTCTCTTAAATTTTGTTCACATCCAGTTCTCAATTTTTCATTACTATTATCATCTCCATCAGTATTTAAACTTCTTATTGATGACAGGTCTGTAATAAACCCTTTCCATTTATATCAAGAATGTCTGATCTGCAATAGATATTTCAAGTACTGCCTAATAATATTGCCAACTTGATGATTTCCTCTAATATTAGAGATTATAGTACTGTTGTACCTCTAAGAACGACAAGGCCTCATGTCTCAAACACAACTTGGAAAATCAAATAAGTCACTGAACTCACCACATCAATTTCCAGGATCTAAGAGCCAATGGCTCAAAATGACCCCAGGGTCAGGGGTCAATAAATGAATTCAGTCATTACCATTGTCTCATTACCCTGTCTTCTCATTATACCTGCATGGACTTTGTAATGTATTTTATTTCTAAAGCTGAGTGTTGGCTTTTAAGTGCTGTTGCCTTTGCAGATAACTCATGTCTACATGTCATAATTTGCTTGTTTATAAATCATTGTTATCATTTGTTACTGACTACTAATAATTATTTTTTCATAATTAATCCTATGTAAATAATTTGGAATACAATGGATACAAGGAGACCATTTGGAGGACCTCGACTTTGCTGATGACATAGTTCTCATCAGCAGTCAGATAAAAACGATGCAGGAAAACACAAATGAACTATCATCAATAGCCAGCAAAATTGGGCTTGAGATCAATCATGAAAAGACTAAAGTCATGAAAAGTTTAATTCCAACAAGTGACAAAATATACATGGAAAACAAACCAGTAGAAGAGATCGATCACTTTATCTATCTCGGAAGTCACATTGATCGAGAAGGGGAATCAAGTAAAGAAATTAGAATCAGAATGGCTAAAGCAGCAATGTCTTTCAGAAGCCTTGAAAAGTTGTGGAAATCAAAACTCATCAGCACAAACACAAAACTTAGGCTATTCAAATCAAATGTACTATCAACCCTTACGTATGCTTGTGAAAGCTGGAAAACAACAAGAGATATAGAAACAAAGTTGAACGCATTCGAAAATAAATGTCCAAGGAAAATACTTGGTATAGCATGGAACGAATTCAAAACAAACGAGGAAATTAGAGAAATCGCCAATCAACCACTAATATCTTCAGTAATAAAGAAAAGACGATGGTCATACGTTGGACATGTGATGAGAAGAGATAATAACCGAATAGCAAAGCAAGCCCTCATATGGGAAACAACAGGTAAAAGAAAAAGAGGAAGACCCAGGGAGACACTGAGAAGAACATTGATGAGAGAGGCAAGAGCAGCAGGAATCGGCTCCCTCAGTGAGATAGAGCTGCTTGCACAGAACAGAGACAGATGGCGAGATTTGATAAAATATCTTTAAAAGGATTGAAAACTGCTAGAACAAAAAATTCATATAGGAGAAGGGGTATCTTGGTCTACGCCCTATGGGCCGGTTACGGCTCGAAAGGTCAGTAGATAGATAGAAATAATTTGGAATAGATTCCTAGGCACCGCTCTGAAACTGCAAACATATACACAGAAAGGTATTACAGCTGATTTAGTTTTAAAATAAAAAATAATTGAGAGACTTTTACTATTTCATGCTGTAACAGCAATAATTACTAAGTTGAATCACAAGCAAAGCTGTTGTAATGCTTGATGAAACATGCAATCTCACCTTGAATATTCCGGGCTGAAAAATGGAGCTTGTAAGAAAGCAGCAGGGAAAACTGGAATATTTGCAAAATAAGTTAATTTTTTTTTTTTTTTTAGATTTTTATAATTTAATTAAGTATTTTAATAACAAAAAGATTGAAACATGCATTATATTTTACATTATTTAGAGAATTTATACAAACTAATAGAAAAATAAAAGTAGAAATTCTAAGATAATAAAATATTAGTAAAATGTTATGCCATTTTTTACATTAGATTTGTGCTAATATACACATTTTTAACTTCAAGGTTTATTCAGGTGTTAAAAGTTTGTAGTTTGATTTTGTTATCTGGAAATAAAGTGCTGTGTTTTCCTTGACCACCAGTAGTTTGACGTTGGAGGTCATGGCAGTAACTATGGCAATAGCTTGGCTTGAGATACAGACTTTTTTCCCTGTGTTTGCTTTCTCAGCGACTCAATGAGTATGCTCAGGAAAATAGAGTTGGGCTTTGTTCAAAGGCATTGGTTGTGGTGCTTGAAAAGCACAAGTTTGATTAGAATCTGCTTTATATTTTTACCAGGACATTTGAGTGAAAGATGGAATTAGTGAGCAGACAGACTCATTGGATTAGCTGTTGTGGAGAATAGACAAGCAATAGATCAGACAAACATTCTTAATGAACCCAAAGCGGTAGAACAATTAAATGATTTGGGTAATGAATATGAATCTATAACCTTGAAAAGACTGAAAAGATCATGTCTAAAAGGGGTTGAAGCCAAATAAGAGTGCTACATAGGGAGCCGAAGAAGATTGGTAAATCAATTAAGAACTGGGGTTCTCAGTCACTACATGTTGAAGAATTTACTAAGAAGGGGATCCCAGCACTTGAGAAGTTGTTGGATGTGCAATGAAGATGATCTGTTGACTAACTGACTATCTATCTAAACAAATATTTACAAAAATACATAACACTTCATCTGTGTAACCAGCAGGCAAGAAAAGTAAATAGTTACGTATGTTCTACTCCACCTGCTGAAGAAAATTGAGCATTTAATGTGCAAAGAAATCAATTTTGTTTCCCATTATTTGTAATATCCTTTGAAGAAACACAAAAAAGAACAAAAACAACAGTTGAGATAATGTAGATTGGTCATTTCAATCATAGAAGAGTGTGGCTGAAAAAGAAACATTAGATAACTTACTTGTTTTTTTTTAAAATATAACACCTTTAGTGTGAGAGTTGAAAAGAAGACAATATTAGTGGTTAAAATAAACTTTGAGAAAATAAACTCAAAGCATTGCTATAATAGTCTTATTTTGGCATTCACCGTGAAAAGATATAATAAACAATGCAGTTATGTATATAATAAATGTTTGCAAAACAGATATAAGAGAAACTGTATGGACATACTAAAGTCTTAAAATACTAGCTTAAGACAGAAAAAAAAAAAAGGAAAAAGCTGAAGACCTTTTCTACTAGAGGAGTTCAAAGATCAATGATAATAATAATACAAAGTGATGTTAGCACCCAAGGCTGGTTCTTCTTTTGATGCCCAATATTTTTCCAAGACTCTAATTCACGTTTCTTTATATTTAGCACCGCTGTCTCCACTTCATTCTTTGAAGAAATATTTCATGGCTGTCATCCAGAAGAAGACACTTGCTCTATTTCCATATTAAGCTACTGGGCTCTTTGAATATTCTCATCATGTAATGAACACTTTTTAAATGACTACAGCTTATGAAAAATATAAGTATTTTAAAATAGACTTTATAAAAATCCAAAGCCAGTGAATACTCTGTTATCCTATTTGAGAGAATAAGAAGAGTGATGGTAATATTCATTCAAAAGGCGTAACTATATTTTTTATTCTTGCCCCCTCCAGTGCTGTTAGATGGCACATAGAGTTCGTCGAGTGTTCCACAATTTGCCCCTATTTTGAGCGGGCTATTTGATTATAGAGAATGAATCTATACCTGCCAACCTTACCACTTTTGTTAGAGTTCTTTTCAGTGTTTCTTGAGATCATCTTTTTTTACCTTTCACATGATGTTTCCCATTTGAAACCTGCTTAGTAATTATCTGGTCATTTCTTCTAAATATATGCTCGACACATGTCCATCTTCATTGCTTAATAGTAGACAAGATAAATGGTTCATCATCATCATCGAGTGCCTTCTCCGCAACGAAGGTTGGCTACCATGGATCGCTATTCTACTCTGTTTCTTGCTTTGATCGTGCAGGCTGTCATAGATTGACTTGTCCATCTTTTGATGTTACTCGTCCATGTTAGTCTTGGTCTGCCTCTGCCTCTTTTACCTTGTATTTTTCCTTCCAATATTACTTTTAGTAGGCTGTTGTGTCTTTTAACATGCCCCATAAATTTCATTTGTATTATCTTAATTGTATTTAGTTCTCTTTTTATTTTCAGTTGTTTTATAACTCCATCGTTTTAAAACGACAAGATAAATGGTTGCATGGCCATTTCTCTTATTTCAGCATTAGTATTGAATTAATTTCATTTAATGCAAAGTAAATTCCAGCGTGTGAAAGCTGGAAAACATCAAGAGATATAGAAACAAAGTTAAACGCATTCGAAAATAAATGTCTAAGGAAAATACTTGGTATAGCGTGGAGCGAATTCAAAACAAACGAGGGAAATTATAGAAATTGCCAATCAACCACTAATATCTTCAGTAATCAAGAAAAGATGATGGTCATATGTTGGACATGTGATGAGAAGAGATAATAACCGAATAGCAAAGCAAGCCTTCATGTGGGAAACAACAGGTAAGAGGAAAAGAGGAAGACCCAGAGAGACACTGAGAAGAACATTGATGAGAGAGGCAAGAACAGCAGGAATCGGCTCCCTCGGTGAGATAGAGCTGCTTGCACAGAACAGAGACAAATGGTGAGATTTGATAAAATATCTTTAAAAGAATTGAAAACTGCTAGAAAAAAAATTCAGATAAGAGAGGGAGTATCTTGGTCTAAGCCCTATGGGCTGTCTATGGCTCGAAAGGTCAATAGATAGATAGAAATAGCTTAATCATGTAGTGTACTTTTTTACTTATAGATCTTTGCAGTCTAAGAAATTATTACAATTCAAAATTTAACTTACTTATTTCATTTTCTAGATAATCGTAATGGGCATTGACATGTGCAGCATGGACTGGCCACCTATTAATAAAAAAAAGACTACTATAAGCAACAACAGCGTGCATTAAAATGTGAAATTCAAACAAAAATTGCTTATATATAATTATTGATCTAGTTATATAAAATAAGCAACTATAATAAATATATTATGATAATTATAACTAAAAAAGACAGTTATATTTTTTTGTTCTATTATATGGTTCAAAACATCACACTTCATAAGCTTGAAGGGGTGGGCAACTAATAGCTAGAAGATCTATGTATAGACCTTTGGAGCCGTAGCCAGCCATTAGGACATAGACCCAGACACTCTTTCTCTTATCTAAATTTTATTCTAGCAGTTTTCAATCCTTGTAAAGATCTTTTATAAAATTTCGCCATTTGTCTCTGTTCTGTGCAAGCAACTCTATCTCATTGAGGGAGCCGATTCCTGCTGCTCTTGCCTTTCTGATCAATGTTTATAGAAGATCTATAAGTATACATTTTTCTCTTCATTTTACCAACTCTCACAATTCAAAGATATTTGATGTATTTGTTTCATTGCTGCATAATTTAATAAAATATTTGTCTAAATCATCTCTATTCTATATCTCCCTTTTAGATCACCTTAGAAATGTTGTTTGCAGCATCATATCACAGGTTACAGCAAAACTGTGATATTTGTACTTTTTGGCTCAACACATCTGAGTTTTACAGTATCTTTACAGGACCGAGTTTCCCTTCCCCAATTGGCCCTAACTTTCTTGGCCAAGCTGATAATTTTGTTTTCAGAACAATCACTTGGATGTGGAATGAAACCAGCAATCATTTAAAATATGAATTGCTTTTTGCTGATTACTTTCAGCACTTTGCTCCTACCTAGAAATATATTGATACTTCCCATTTCCTTAACTCAAAAAATATTGTCTTCGGCAGCCTATCAGTTTTTCTCTAACATTTTATATTTTAGACCTTTCTCTTTTTTCTTATTCTCTCCCTTATGTTGACTCTTTCTCTTTAATACTTCTTTCACCAAATGTTGAAGTAAAGTAAACGTTCGCTCCATGCTTTGATAGGTGTAAGGGGAATGAATATGGTGTTAGCAACCATATTATTACATGAGTAAACTTTAGAAGTCGCCAATCAACCACTAGTATCATCAGTAATAAAAAAAAAACTTTGGACATGTGATGAGAAGAGATAATAACCAAATAGCAAAGCAAGCCCTCAATTGGGAAACAACTGGTAGGAGGAAAAGAGACCGACCCAGAGAGACACTGAGAAGAACATTAATCAGAGAGGCAAAAGCAGCAGGAATCGGCTCCTCAATGAAATCAAGATGCTTGCGTAGAAGAGAGGCAAGTGGTAAGATTTGATAAAAGATCTTTGCAAGGATTGAGACTGCTAGAAAGAAAATTTATAAAAAGACAGACAGACAGAACTATATCATTTCCATGACCACTGTAGCACATTTTTGGGTTATATAGTTGATATCACACCAGGCCACCTTCATTTCACAGAAGAATCTCTGGTATCCATTTTTAAGGGCTGGGCTAACCTCAGAGTCTTGTCAGTATAAAGAAAGTCCAGCACTTCTGGGGATCGAACCTAGACCCTTCTGAGTGACTGCTGAAGACCAGACCAAAATAAAAATAAACATGTGATCTATTGTCATTGACTGTGCTAACTGATATTGGCATACTCTGCTGTTGACTTTCTTCCATGATATTGTCATTTACTGTGCTAACTGATATTGGCATACTCTGTTGTTGACTTTCTTCCATGCTATTGTCATGTAAAATTACCAATCACTTCAATTGAATGAAAAACTTGATCAAATTACATTTGTTTGAAATTGAATTGGCACAATTAAGAAGGTTCAACTGAGAGGCAGAAGAGAAGTGTATTCAAAATGTGACCTATAGATGTCTTCAGCATGTATGTCTTTCTTCATCTGCTGATAGAAACTAAGTATGTTGGAAGTTGCTTCTTTGTGCCATGATGAATAATGCTGGATTGTTTTGTACCTGGATGAATAATGCTAGATTGTTTGTACTTTGATGAATAATGCTGGATTATTTGTACTTTGATGAATAATGCTGGATTATTTGTACCTTGATTAGTGATGCTGGACTGTTTGTACTTTGATGAGTGATGATGGATTGTTTGTACCTTGATGAATAATGCTGGATTGTTTATACTTTGATGAATAATGCTGGATTATTTGTACTCTGATGAATAATGCTGGATTATTTGTACCTTGATGAGTGATGCTGGATTGTTTGTACCTTGATGAATAGTTCTGGATTATTTGTACCTTCATGAGTGATGCTGGACTGTTTGTACTTTGATGAGGGATGCTGGATTATTTGTACCTTGATGAAAAATTCTGGATTATTTGTACCTTGATGAATAATGCTGGATTATTTGTACCTTGATGAATAATGCTGGATTATTTGTACCTTGATTAGTGATGCTGGACTGTTTGTACTTTGATGAGTGATGCTGGATTGTTTGTACTTTGATGAATTATGCTGGATTGTTTGTACCTTGATGAATTATGCTGGATTGTTTGTACCTTGATGAATTATGCTGGATTGTTTGTACTTTGATGAATTATGCTGGATTGTTTGTACCTTGATGAATTATATTGGATTGTTTCTATCTTGATGAATTATGCTGGATTGCTTGTACCTTGATGAGTGATGCTGGATTGTTTGTACCTTCATGAGTGATGATGGATTGTTTGTACTTTAATGAATTATGCTGGATTGTTTGTACCTTGATGAATTATGCTGGATTGTTTGTACCTTGTTTAGTGATGCTGGATTGTTTGTACCTTGTTTAGTGATGCTGGATTGTTTGTACCTTGATAAGTGATGCTGGATTATTTGTACCTTGATGAGTGATTCTGGATTGTTTGTACCTTGTTTAGTGATGCTGGATTGTTTGTACCTTGATCAGTGATGCTGGATTGTTTGTACCTTGTTTAGTGATGCTGGATTGTTTGTACCGTGATAAGTGATGCTGGATTGTTTGTACCTTGTTTAGTGATGCTGGATTATTTGTACCTTGATGAGTGATTCTGGATTGTTTGTACACTGTTTAGTGATGCTGGATTGTTTGTACCTTGATGAGTGATGCTGGATTGTTTGTACCTTGTTTAGTGATGCTGAATTGTTTGTACCTTGATGAGTGATGCTGGATTGTTTATACCTTGTTTAGTGATGCTGAATTGTTTGTACCTTGTTTAGTGATGCTGAATTGTTTGTACTTTGTTTAGTGATGCTGGATTGTTTGTACATTGTTTAATGCTGTTGAAATGATTGCACCTTGAATGGCTCTAAAAAGGCTCTATATGTTTTATATATTTTTTTTAATATTCAAACTAATAATTTGGTAATATTCTTCCTTTTCTTCTATAAATCCACATTTCAAAGGCTTCTATTTTGTGTTCTGTTTTCTTGTCTAATGTCCATTTTCTGCATCATACAGGAATGTTGATAAGATATTAACATTTTGCTATTCTGAGTTTTAGCCCTGGTGTTATTTGATTTGATGTTAGTACATTTTTCATGGCATTAAAATTACTTTTGCCAGTCCTATTCTTTTATTTATTTCAGGTTTACATTTTCCATCACTGGTTACAGTACTTAAATGGGTACCAGATTTTTTCTGGGAAAGTGAAGCGGCATGGACGTAATACCGACCACATTACCCCAGAAATCATGTGCCAAAGGTCTGTAAAATTTATGGTCACTAATACCATACAGTTTAATAGATTTTGAAGCTGAAACACCAGCAGCAGAATTAGATGTAAATTTAGATGACTTCACCTTGAGTGAAATAGAAACCACCTTAAAGCTAATGACCAATAACAAGGCTGCTGGAGAGGATAAGTTAACAGCTGAGATCCTCAAGGCAATTGATAGCCATAATTTAATACATCTCCAAAAAATGTTCAACATCATTTGGAAAACAGAGAAGACGCCTCATAAATGGAAAAAAGGAATCATTGTTAAGATCCCAAAAAAGGGCAATCTTAGAGATTGTAACAATTGGAGAGGCGTGACACTTTTGTCAGTTGCCTCAAAATTATTCTGTAAAATCATCCTAAATAGAATAAAGGATTCAATAGATACAGTAATGCGTGAAGAACAGGCTGGGTTTAGAAAAGGGAGAAGCTGTCTTGACCACATTTTCACTCTACGACTTATATTGGAGGAACACATTGAAAAGCAAAAACCTTTTGTACTTAACTTCATCGACTTCAAAAAAGCATTTGATAGTATTCATAGAGATTCTTTGTGGAAAATTCTGAAGCAATATGGCTTACCATCAAAAATCATAAATATTATCAAAGACATGTATGATGGTTACACATGTGCAGTTCGAACAGAGGAAGGACTGAGCGAATGTTTCCCAATAGAAACTGGGGTTAAACAAGGATGTATTTTATCGCCCTTGTTATTTGGAATTGTTATGGACTTCATAATGAAGAAATGCTGCACTGGTAATAAAGGCATCGAATGGATACAAGGAGACCATTTGGAGGACCTGGACTTTGCTGATGACATAGTTCTCATCAGCAATCAGATAAAAACGATGCAGGAAAACACAAATGAACTATCATCAATAGCCAGCAAAATTGGGCTTGAGGTCAATCATGAAAAGACTAAAGTCATGAAAAGTTTAATTCCAACAAGTGACAAAATATACATGGAAAACAAACCAGTAGAAGAGATCGATCACTTCATCTATCTTGGAAGTCACATTGATCGAGAAGGGGATACGAGCAAAGAAATTAGAATCAGACTGGCTAAAGCAGCAATGTCTTTCAGAAGCCTTGAAAAGTTGTGGAAATCAAAACTCATTAGCACAAACACAAAACTTAGGCTATTCAAATCAAATGTACTATCAACCCTTACGTATGCGTGTGAAAGCTGGAAAACAACAAGAGATATAGAAACAAAGTTGAACGCATTCGAAAATAAATGTCTAAGGAAAATACTTGGTATAGAATGGAACGAATTCAAAACAAACGAGGAAATTAGAGAAATCGCCAATCAACCACTAATATCTTCAGTAATAAAGAAAAGACGATGGTCATACGTTGGACATGTGATGAGAAGAGATAATAATCGAATAGCAAAGCAAGCCCTCATATGGGAAACAACAGGTAAAAGAAAAAGAGGAAGACCCAGGGAGACACTGAGAAGAACATTGATGAGAGAGGCAAGAGCAGCAGGAATCGGCTCCCTCAATGAGATAGAACTGCTTGCACAGAACAGAGACAGATGGCGAGATTTGATAAAATATCTTTAAAAGAAAACTGCTAGAACAAAAATTCATATAGGAGAAGGTGTATCTTGGTCTACGCCCTATGGGCCGGTTACGGCTCGAAAGGTCAATAGATAGATAGAATACCATATTCCTTATACGCCACTTGGCGTGATGGGGCTTTTTACTTTTTTTTTTTTACATCAGAGTGTAAGGATGTGTTTTGAAATAAAAACGCCCATCAGAGAGAAATGGAGACAGAACATTAGAGATTGATGACAAGCAGATTCATAAAATTTTTCAGTCGATGGTCTGTAGAGTAACTGTGGACCTTTACAATAAGTTGCTAACTATCCATGAGGTGGAGCTCTTTTGTATTAAAACAGTGAACCAGAGACATAGTTTTAGAAATAATGTTAACCCTGAAATGATGAGCAACATTTCCTGTTCCTTGTTGCAGTTTCCTCATATTCCAAGTCTGGTTTGCTTCTTGAGCTACTGAGTTTAGCGCTCTGTGCACATCGTTAGCTGTGCGTTTCATCCGTTTTGATGGTGTTTCAATATTCCTTTTTGCTTATGATGTATGATGATATCGTATGACGGGGAACAGATGGCTGTGTTCACATTCTGTGTGGTTTTGCCTTATGTCTTTAGGCGTGTGCTGAGTCTGCAATGATGGGAACTGCAGACACCTTTCTTTGTTTGGGAGATAAGATATTAATGTGGATGATTCCACTGGCACGAGCGATTGAGCAATTATGGATTTTAATTCATATGCAATGATACCGGGGACTTATATAACCATAACCATAATATTCAAACACATAAAGAGAGCTCCTAAAAACAACAGAAAGAAACAATCAACATTTTTTGGGTACATCACGAGAAGAAGAAAGTTGGAATACTTGGTTACAACTGGCAAAATACAAGGAGAGAGAGATGGTGGATGACAAAGAGAGAAAATACTGGATAGCTTGGTGTCATGGCATGGAAAACAGTCAACAACAGAACTGATATGATATACAATAGATAGAAGATTTGTAGAAGGACATGATCGCCTACACCAACCGGTATGGCACATGATGATGATGATGAGTATTCAAAAAACTTAATAATCTCAATTGATTTGTTACTCCCTCATACCCTAGTTGTGATGAAATACGGTGGGATTTTAAGATATTGCACTTTGTCAGAAAAACAATACTGCTTGCAAATAGTGTGGTGATGAAGATGATGGGCCTAACGCTAAAGTGAACATACTGAACTGGTGGAGGCTCATGAAAGCACCCATGCACAGGATGTTACGTGGTAAATGTGGGTTGGAGTTTCAATATAAAGATTACATAGTTTTATTTATTTATTTATTGTTTTTTTTTTTAAAAAAAAGATCGGCAGTCTGCATTCAATGAATAGTGTAAATTGTGGTGAACTCCACCTATCTTTATTGTGTAGAGCAATATCTTTCTATAAAGCACTCGGGGGTCAAGTTCATGAACATTATCACACTGAACGTGGACAGGAGGTTTGTCTTCAGTTACTTTCTCTGGAGAGAAATAGTTACAACTCCTTTTAGGGCTAATGTCAATTTCAAGCCTGGCAATGCTCCTAAAGAAAGAATAACTCAACACCTGATTAGTAAAGAAGAAGAGGAAGCTGCTTCCAGCGCAGTGAGATTGTTTTTGTTTTTAACTTTATCTCTCCTTGTTTTGTTTGCAGTATTTCTTATGCACCTCATTTTGCATATGATTTTTCACTTGTTTTTTTTTCATCTGGATTGTCCATGTTTAACATTAGCAGCATATGACAGCTTCTTACTGACGTTTTAAGAAGCAGAATCACCTCACACCACATTTACAATATTCATTAAGCTAGATTAGATCCTAAACTAAAATGAAAGTGAAAATAAATAAATTAAGGAAAGTGACAAATATATACAATTACAAACCTAGTCCTATCCTTCGGTTCTCTTAGTCTTCTGATGTTCTCAGCTGCAATGTATCTTGCTGATGCAATAGAGCTTTCAAAGAACTCATTCTCATTTGCTGGAATCTAACCAAATTTATGATTATCACGTAAATAATAACATTTGTAACTTAATTTAGCATCGTTGATCTTCTTCTTCTGCTACTTCTTTTCAACTCTATGTGGAGCATGGGTTTCCAAAAATACTTTCCAGGCTGTCTTGTTTGATGCCATTCCTTGTCTTCCCCATCCTCTTCACCTCTGCTTCCACCTGTCTCCTCCAAATATATTTTGGCCTTCCCCTTTATCTCTTTCCTCTGAGGATTCCATAAAACAGCCTCTCATGTAGGACGCTCAGTTGGCTTCCTCAGTGTGTGTCTTATTCAGTGCTATTGTCTTTGTCATATCTCTTTATCCACTGGTGTTTGTATGGTACGTTCTTATCGTTATAAATTAGTGATTTTGTCCATTCATTTCCATCCTTTTATTCTGCACAAACATATATTAATGAAAGTCTGAATTTCAGTGACTGATATTTTTGTTGTTCTTTATGTTTCACAGCCTTATAATATGATTGATTTAAGCTTTGAATTGGAAATTGTTATTTTTTAACCTAATTTCTTTGGATTTCCATATAATTTATAGTGCAATGATGACCACTCTTGCTTTAGCAACTTTATTTTGGTATCATTCTCTGTTTCTTGTACTTAGTCTATCTTACATCCTCTCTCTCTCTCTCTCTCCATATATATATATAAAAGTAAAGTGCCCCGTCAAGCCACGTGGCATATAGGGAATATGGTGTTAGTGACCATTAAATTTTATAGACTTTTGGCACATGATTTTTGAGGTAATGGGGTCAGTATTACCATGACCCATGCTGCTTTACTTTCCAAAAAAAAATCCGTTACCCATTTAAGGCTGGGTGAACCCAGAAGTTGTTGATCAGGATCGAACCCGACCTCTCATCCTTTGTAGTCTAGTTCACTAACCACTGAACATATCTCTCTCTTTTTTGTCTTTCCTTCCTCATTTGCATTTCAGTATCGAGGGAGATATAATTTGCAGTCTTTTGCTCTTCTGTTCGCCTTTGCTGTTGTTATGTTTCCTGGTGTTTCTAATATTCTGTCAATCCATCTTTTTTGTGGTTGGCCCATGAGTTTGATGTTCTCACAACATTTATTGAAGACTCATTGTATTGTGTTTTGATCTTTCTGCCTTGTCAGGAGACCAAACCATTTTATCTGTTGTTTCTTTATATATTCTATGGCGGGGATTATTCTTTACTTTTCTCTCAGTTCTTCATTTCTGATCTTATTTCTCAGGCTGTTTTCTGTCATTCATCTAGTACATTTCATCTCGGTTGAGGTTATTTTTCTTATTGTTCTTGCATCTAGAGTCCAGGGCTGGCATTGGTATCACAATATTGAGATGAAGATTGTTTTGTCGAATGCCTGTTTTACCTCTAGAGTTTTTTCTTTGTTCGACAATAGTGGTGATAGCTGTCCAATGATTTGACAAGACACATAATGAATAAATGTTGCAAAGGCAATAATGACATTAAATAGTACAACAAGAATTTTCTGGAAGATCTATATTTTGCAGATAATATAATGCTCTTAATTGATGATGTTAACAAGGTGCAAAATATCAATGATATCCTAACATCCATGGTGGAAAGAATGGGGCTTGAAATCAACAGAAATAAAACAAAAATAATGAAAAATAAAAATACATGACAGGGCAATATATATCTAAATCGTCAGGCACAGAAAAGAGTAGACCATCATATATATATATATATATATATATATATATATATATAATCTTGGTAGTAATATAGATCAAGAAGATGAAACAAAGAAAAAGATCAGAAGCAGGATAGCAGAAGCAACAGCAAATTTTAAAAACCTAATCAAAATCTGAAAACCAAAAATACTAAGCAAGAAAACTAAACTTAGAATATTCAACTCAAACGTATTATCAACCCTTACATATATATGTGAAAGCTGGAAAACAACAAAAAAATGATTAAGAGAAAACTAAACGCTTTTGAAGACAAATACCTAAGAAAATGCTTAGTGTACAATGGAGTGAATTAAAGACATAAAATAAAAATAAGAGAAACGGCCATGCAAGCAATGATCTTATCTACCATTAGAAAAAGAAATGGACATGTCCTATGGACATGTTCAGAGTGCAATGATGATGACTGGCAAATAACTCAATAACTCAATGTACATATGTTGAACATGTGCTAAGAAGAGGGAACAAAAAATTTCAAAACAGTCTCTTTAATGGGAAACTTCAGGATATAGAAAAAGAGAAAGACATAGAGAGACACTGAAAGGAACACTTATAAGAGAAGCAAAGTTGGCAGGCGTAGATTCATTAGATACAATCGAACATCTCACCAAAAGATAGATGGCGAAAACACACGTCCTATGCAATGTCTAGAGGTGCTGGAAGGATAAAGTTCAAGATGAAATAATGTCCACAGGCAAAGCAATCAAACATACTTTAAAAAAATGTAATTACTTTGGGTTTACTTGCATTGTAAAGATACAAACATGCAAAAATCTAATTCTGTACTGATTCATGGAGGACTAAATTAATTACCGTTTGATACAGCCGGTTTAGTCTCTCATCATTCAGTATATACTCTGGGTAGCCAACCTTTGAAACCATAAACCTCAACTATAAAAAAAAAATAATAATTAACCACATACAATGTTTTGCTAATAAAATATAAAGAAATCCAAACAAACAAATAAATTGAATAAAAGCAATATATATAATATAACATACTTTATGATGGTACTTTATAATAATATACATACAAATCTTCATAAGAAACATATATTAAAAATATAACTAAATTGGACATTTTAAAAGAGTAAATTGTTATTATCAATGTAGAATAATAATAGTGTCAGCACCACAAAATGACTTAGTACAGACATCATATTTGACACTTTACATTTATATAAACTATACTATCAATTTTATTACTAGCAACGAGCCTTTTCAAATTCAATTGAATGACAACTTCAGTAACACACTTCAGAAATTGAAATTAGGAGATAATGATCTTTAACCGTACTAAATATCCAGAAAATGCAAAACTTGTTTCAAGACAAGCAGCCTGTACAATTCAGTTTCAAACAGATGGTGGTCTTCTGATATCGCTGTGAATAACAAGATATTTGGTTTCTTGGAGGTGTTGTGGACTACCATAAAATACATTGCTAAAACTGCATCAATGTCTAAATTCCTCACAAGGAGAGAGTGAAGAAGAAATAGAAGATATCACACACTACAGCTTGTGTCAAAACGTATATTGAATATTATAAACAAGAGCTCCTAAAAACATAATTATATTTTCCAACTTCATATTAATGTGACCACAACTCTGATGCTAATAATTTTATATATTTTGTTGTTTGTAAAGTTTTGTTTATAAAGTCATTATTCTAAGAGTGATAATACCTTAGATTCAGCCTTCTTCTTAGTTGCATCCGACATCCAAGTATTTTCCTCCAGAATTTGGGAAAAGGATGTTGTCAAATCATCTATCATTTCACTCATCTGTATATGTAAAAAAAAACTGGTTGCAAAATCACAATTGGACATGATGAGAAAAGATAATAACCAAATAGCAAAGCCCTCATGTGGGAAACAATAGATAAGAGAAAAAGAGGAAGACCCAGAGAGACACTGAGAAGAACATTGATGAGAGAGGCAAGAGCAGCAGGATTCGGCTCCCTCAATGAGATAGAGCTGCTTGCACAGAACAGAGACAAATGGCGAGATTTGATAAAATATCTTTAAAAGAATTGAAAACTGCTAGAAAAAAAATTCAGATAAGAGAGGGAGTATCTTGGTTTACGCCTTATGGGCCGGCTACGGCTCGAAAGGCCAATAGATAGATAGATAGAAAATCAGAATTTAATTCTGCATATTTCATTGTAAGAATTATTGTAAGAAGAAAAGCTAGGAGAAGCTGATGATACATGGATTGATTTAATGCAGAAGAAAGAAGAAAGTGAGATGGAAGAATAAAGAAACTACAAAATAAAGGCTAACATATTTAAATGTCTAAAGGACAGATTATTGTAGAAGGTATTGATCATCAACAGCAATGCGTGATATGTGAATTGTAAATTGTAATTGTAATTTTTAAAGAATTAGGGACACTGTCAAATTTTGAGCTGTGGGTATATTTATAGTATATTTGCAGAGATTTTTCTGGTAAATAAAGGTGGCCTGGCATGATACCAACCACATCACCCAAAAATTTGCACGGTCATGAAAAAATATGGCCACTAACACCATACACCCAGCAAGTTATGGAAGGAACCTTTACCTTACTTTTACTATATTTGTAATGTATTATCAACACAGCAATGCATAATTGTAAATATTTAAAGAATTAGAACAATGTTATAAAAGTAAAGTAAAGTACCCCCGTCCCGCCAAGTGGTGTATATGGAATATGGTGTTAGTGATCCTATATTTTACAGACCTTCAGCACATTATTTTGGGGTAATGTGGTCAGTATTACGCCCGTGCTGCTTTACTTTTCCAGAAAAAAATCTGGTACCCATTTAAGGCTGGGTGAACCCGGAAGTCGTCGGTTGGGATCGAACCCTACCCCTTATCCTTTGTAGTTCAGTTCACTAACCACTGAGCTATCGCGGCTCCCAGAACAATGTTATGGGTTTTATAATTGAATGTACTATGTGATCTTTTTTTTTTTGAGTGTGAAAGTTTATAAAAATATAAGTCCACATCTTACAGAGAACAGTGAAGAAAAAATATGATGATGGTGCAGTTATGAAGCTCCAAAAAGTGAGTCTCAAGATAAATAGGCCTACAAATAAAATGGGGTGACTAGGAGATGAGCCTTTTGTGCAACATTACCAGCCAACTGCAGAATATATCAATGTGCATACTTTTTGGAGTGGATGTGCAGGATGCAATGAAACTGATTCCATGTATAAAGTAGGACAGACTTTGCATCACTTTTTGGGACAGGCCGAGTACCTATGAGTTTCTTTGGGCTGAGCATGGTTAGGTCAGTTCTTTCAATCATTGGTGATTAAAACTGAGTGTAAGACTGGTAGTGAATTTAATGAAAGATAGAATTAAAGAGGAGTTAACTTAATGTTTTGAAAAAAATGTAATATTTACCAGATACTTACATATGTTCTAGCACTTTTACTGAAAAACTCATCTACGTACATTCTACTGACAGAGTCTGGAAACAAAGATGTTGTCTTTTCTGTACAGTACTCCCATCTTTGTGTGGGCTCAACTCCTTTAGTTACCTATAATACCCAAAAATATAAGTTTTTAATTTAGGAAGCAAGTATGTTTTATCTGATTAATTTACTAAAATAATCTGTAAGGAAGAATTAAAGAACAGTTTATGTCCTGCCTGAACTGTACAGAGGCTTATTAACTGAAACCTGGCCCAAAAGAGGGATAACTGACTGACAAACTGTTGCACAGCTAACTAATTGACATATTATCATCACTGCACATTAGATCCATGTGTGCTCTGATACATTTCCTCAATATATTCCACAGCATGTAGCAATTGAAGTCTCAGTTCTATGCTTATTTACATATATATATATGCTTATCTATATATATATATATAGTAGTAGTCTCCGTCAGTCATAGTTGACTATGGGTTTTGGATTTTTCAGCGCGCCTAGAAATGTTATTTTTTCTTTTCTTTCGCCGTGTGTTCTCTTTCTCTGTGGATCTGTCTGCTTCTTGTTTGAGGTAAACCTTTAGAGTGTGTTTCCAGAGATTGCTTTGTCTTCCCATGCTGCAGGGCTTATGTTCAGAGCCTTCATGTCACGTTTACACACATCTACAAATCGAAGGTTTGGGCGCCCCCTAGTTTTTTTTACCATATGCCAGTTGTCTGTAGAGCATATCTTTTGGTATGTGGCCATCTTTTTTATACGGTGTACATGGCCAAGCCAGCATAACCTACGTTGTTTGAGCAGCGTGTAGATATTCGGTAGGCCTGTGCAAGTCCACGTTTGTCACTTTATCCTTCCAGGTGATACCAAGAATACGGCGCAGACATCGCATATGGAATACATTTAGCCTTCTCTCCTGCTTTACATAAGTTGTCCAAGATTCACTGCCATACAGGAGGATATTAATTATGCAGGCATTGTACACTGCAGCTTTTGTTTTAATTGTCAGTTTGCTGTTTTGCCAAACACGCCTAGAAAGACGGGCAAAGGTGGTAGCAGCTTTACCAATGCGGGTGTCAATTTCTATATCTAAAGATAGTCTGTCGCTGATGATGGACCCCAGGTAGTTATACTGCCGCACGATATCAAGTTTATAGTTGTCGATAGAGATTGCAGGTGTTGCTTCAACGTCCTGACTGAGTATGTTAGTTTTCTGCAAACTTATTGTTAGACCGAAGTCTCTACAGGTATGCGAAATGCGATGTACTTCGCTCTGGAGTTCTTCCTGACTTTTTCGTGACAAGTGCAGCGTCATCAGCAAATAACAGGTCTCTAATAGAGATATGTCTGACCTTAGATCTTGCCTTTAGTCTTGTAAGATTGAACAAACAATTGACCATCAGATCTATTTAGCAGATATATATATGTATATACCACATAAAGCTCAATCGTGTGCAAACAAGGAAAAATGTTAACATTTTTCTTAATATAAAATAACAAATAAAATGAAGTTATACATAAAATTAGCTCACCTTTTTAAATTGATTTGATAAAGCTACAAAGTCAGAACCAAGTAGAGAGGTATATGAGAGAAGATATGACATCAGGTAATTTGTCAAAACTCTGGGGAAACACACAACACACAAAAAAGTTGTTAAAACAACAACAATTTAAAAAAACATATTTGCTAATAAAATTGATATTTTTTCAACAAGTATTTGTTTGGTTGCAACTGTTCTATAACATTTTAAAAGTCATAAGTATTATTACCCAAATTTTTTTTTTTACAGTTACATTATTTTTAAGCAATATTTATTTTTGCGTAGACATATTTTTCAAGTTTCAATAAACACTACTTACTTGTTCTGTATTTCTTTCTTTCTTTTCTCATTTGCCTCCTTTCGGCAATGAGAGGAGATATGGTTTGTAGTTTCTTGCTTTTCTACTGGCCACTTTTGCTGTTATACTTCTGAGTGTTTCTAGTATTCAATTTGTCCACCTTTTTCTTGGCCAGCCTCTTGGTGTTCTCGCATCAATTGTTGGTAACTCGTACTAGATTTAGTTTTTTATGTCTTATCACATGCCTGAACCACCTGATTTGTTGTCACTTTATGTATTCAGTAGCTGGCTCTGTTCCTAGTCTTTTACGTATCTCCTCACTTCTGATCTTATCTTTCAGGCTGTTTCCTGTCATTCCACTGACACACTTCATATCTGATGTGGTTATTATTTAAACAGTTCTTGAGTCCATATCTGACACTGGTAGCACAACATTGCGACAATAATAGTTTTATAAATAGCTCACTTTGCTTCTAAGGTTAATTCTTTGTTAGACAGCGGTGGAGATATCTGTCCACAAATTTGACTAGCTGTGTTATATCCTTGTTTTGTATATAAGATCATAATTATTGTCTCACAGTTTCCAACAGTACTCAGATCTCTTTCCTAATTACAGTGGCAGATTTTATCATAATGCACACAGTTTCATAATATTTTCCATTATTTCTATTGTATGCCATTTTCTGAATTTCTATCTATCTATTGACCTTTCGAGCCATAGCCGGCCCATAGGGCGTAGACCCAGATACTCCTTCTCTTATATAAATTTTTATTCTAGCAGTTTTCAATCCTTGTAAAGATCTCTAATCAAATCTCGCCATTTGTCTCTGTTCTGTGCAAACAGCTCTATCTCATTGAGGGAGCCAATTCCTGCTGCTCTTGCCTCTCTCATCAATGTTCTTCTCAGTGTCTTTCTGGGTCTTCCTCTTTTCCTCTTACTTGTTGTTTCTCATTTTTTACTTTGTCTACCTCTTCATTTTCTATCCTTTACTGTTTTTTGTAGAATGATTTTGGCCGAGCCACTAGATCTATTAACATGTATAATTAAATTTTCTTTACCAATATAATAAACTCTATATGTTCTGATCTCATTATTGGTTACATTTTGACTTTCTCATTTGCCAAAGAGAGAATCTCACTTCAACTTCTGAGTTCTACAGCTTCTATTTTTTTTTTCTAATTCTGCATTTAAAGTCCATGCTTCATAGGCACATTAGAATATTGATATAACCAGTGATATATATATACAACAACAGACCAAACGATGTGTCTTGTCAATTTTGTTTAGTCTTGTTAATGCTGCTGCTGTCTGTGTTACTCTAGCATTTATTTCAGTTTTGTAACCATCATTGCTGGTTATGTGTTCTTGCTGTTTTAAAGGTGTACAGCTTCTAAATTGTACAGTTAAAGCAGGATTTTCATGTTTATAGCATCTTTGTTATGTGTTATTTTGTGTCTTTTCTGAGTTGATTCCCAGGGTGTTTTTCATGGAGGCTTGTTTAAGTTTTTGTGTTATTAATTATAAGAAATGCAGAATGGTAACAATGTTTTTTTAAGGCTAGAAAATAATTTTAGTATACAAAAATGTTAAGATAAGATTTATAACCAAGCTGACAGGTATTTTTACCAAATTTTGATATTTTTCAAAATTTATCTTTTTTAGTTGAGTGTTATTTTATCTCTAATGCCTGTCTCAAATTATGGGAGGTAAAAATAAAGTGATTTACTGATGAGGTTGGAGTAGAATCAACATGTACAGTGCACATACCACATAAAGCAAAGGTTAAAACTTGTTTTTTTTTCAAATTTAAGTGAAATAAATTCAACTAGACTCTTACCGTTTGTTTGTACTGTTTAGAAGTGCTCCAAGTTTCTCTAAGTAAACTGGCTCCTGATTGATGACAATTTCATCAACTGATATGAGCACGCCTCCAACTATTGTATCTGATGCCACTCCTTGATAGTACTCAAGCCAGTTCAACTAAATTTTTCATGAAAAAAAGTCCAGATTTATATAGTTTTCGATGTCATTTAGTACAACCAACTTTAATGTGTTACTCAAAGAGCCAAAAATGCACCCGACCCCATTCTGAAAATGTCAAATGTGTTTAGGGGGTATTGTATGCTTGCTCCTGTTTAGGAGCTATGGTGGTATAGTTGCAGAGAAGTGAACCAGTCAACTCAGATTTGAATTCTACAACACCCATGGTTTATAAAAGCATCTGGGGTTTGCCTAGCAACGAGGCAAAATACGGATTAGAATTTATGCTCCTAGATGGTTGAGGAATGTCGTCATCACTATCAATTTCATCAAAATCGCGTGCCATCTCTGCAACGAAGGTTGGCTACCATGGAGCTCCATTCTGCTCTGTCTCTTGCTTTGATGGTGCAGGTTATTATAGGCTGATTTGTCCATCTTTTGATATTACTGGTCCATGTTAGTCTTGGTCTGACTTTCCCTCTTTTACCTTGTATTTTCCCTCCAAGATTACTTTTAGTAGGCTGTTGTGTCTTTTAACATGGCCCAAAAATCGCATTTGTATTGCTTGAATTGTGTTTAGTAGTTCTCTTTTCATTCTTAGTTGTTTTAAGATTTCATCATTTGTTTTCTTTTCTTTCCATCCAATTCTACCTATTCTTCTATATATCCACATTTCAAAGGCTTCAATTCTCTGTTCTGTTCTCTTGTCTGATGTCCATGTTTCTGCACCATATCAGAATATTGAGAAGATGTAACATTTTGCTATTCTTAGTTTAAGCCCTGGTGTTATTTGTTTTGATGTTAGTATATTTTTCATGAAATTAAAATTACTCTTTGCTATTCCTATTCTTTTGTTTATTTTAGTTGTACATTAATCGATTTCATACTGAAGGCAAAACCAGTTGAGAGTTTCTGTGAACAACAACTTTGGTAGCAGAGCATTATATGTTATTGATACCACAGTTAATGAGCATTATATGTTATTGCTCCCAGCAGTTAATGAGCATTATATGTTATTGATACCACAGTTAATGAGCATTATATGTTATTGATACCACAGTTAATGAGCATTATATGTTATTGCTCCCAGCAGTTAATGAGCATTATATGTTATTGATACCACAGTTAATGAGCATTATATGTTATTGATACCACAGTTAATGAGCATTATATGTTATTGATACCACAGTTAATGAGTATTATATGTTATTGATACCACAGTTAATGAGCATTATATGTTATTGCTCCCAGCAGTTAATGAGCATTATATGTTATTGATACCACAGTTAATGAGCATTATATGTTATTGCTCCCAGCAGTTAATGAGCATTATATGTTATTGATACCACAGTTAATGAGCATTATATGTTATTGATACCACAGTTAATGAGCATTATATGTTATTGCTCCCAGCAGTTAATGAGCATTATATGTTATTGATACCACAGTTAATGAGCATTATATGTTATTGATACCACAGTTAATGAGCATTATATGTTATTGATACCACAGTTAATGAGCATTATATGTTATTGATACCACAGTTAATGAGCATTATATGTTATTGATACCACAGTTAATGAGTATTATATGTTATTGATACCACAGTTAATGAGCATTATATGTTATTGCTCCCAGCAGTTAATGAGCATTATATGTTATTGATACCACAGTTAATGAGCATTCTATGTTATTGATACCACAGTTAATGAGCATTATATGTTATTGATACCACAGTTAATGAGCATTCTATGTTATTGATACCACAGTTAATGAGCATTATATGTTATTGATACCACAGTTAATGAGCATTCTATGTTATTGATACCACAGTTAATGAGCATTATATGTTATTGCTCCCAGCAGTTAATGAGCATTATATGTTATTGATACCACAGTTAATGAGCATTATATGTTATTGCTCCCAGCAGTTAATGAGCATTATATGTTATTGATACCACAGTTAATGAGCATTATATGTTATTGATACCACAGTTAATGAGTATTATATGTTATTGATACCACAGTTAATGAGCATTATATGTTATTGATACCACAGTTAATGAGTATTATATGTTATTGATACCACAGTTAATGAGCATTATATGTTATTGATACCACAGTTAATGAGTATTCTATGTTATTGATACCACAGTTAATGAGTATTATATGTTATTGCTCCCAGCAGTTAATGAGCATTATATGTTATTGATACCACAGTTAATGAGCATTCTATGTTATTGATACCACAGTTAATGAGTATTATATGTTATTGCTCCCAGCAGTTAATGAGCATTATATGTTATTGATACCACAGTTAATGAGCATTATATGTTATTGATACCACAGTTAATGAGTATTATATGTTATTGATACCACAGTTAATGAGCATTCTATGTTATTGATACCACAGTTAATGAGTATTATATGTTATTGCTCCCAGCAGTTAATGAGCATTATATGTTATTGATACCACAGTTAATGAGCATTATATGTTATTGATACCACAGTTAATGAGCATTCTATGTTATTGATACCACAGTTAATGAGTATTATATGTTATTGCTCCCAGCAGTTAATGAGCATTATATGTTATTGATACCACAGTTAATGAGCATTATATGTTATTGATACCACAGTTAATGAGCATTATATGTTATTGATACCACAGTTAATGAGCATTATATGTTATTGATACCACAGTTAATGAGCATTATATGTTATTGATACCACAGTTAATGAGCATTATATGTTATTGATACCACAGTTAATGAGCATTATATGTTATTGATACCACAGTTAATGAGCATTATATGTTATTGATACCACAGTTAATGAGCATTATATGTTATTGATACCACAGTTAATGAGTATTATATGTTATTGCTACCACAGTTAATGAGCATTATATGTTATTGATACCACAGTTAATGAGCATTATATGTTATTGATACCACAGTTAATGAGCATTATATGTTATTGCTCCCAGCAGTTAATGAGCATTATATGTTATTGATACCACAGTTAATGAGCATTATATGTTATTGATACCACTTTATGATGCGGATTCACAGCTCATGACTTTTACTTTTATATGTTCCTATTCTCAAATGTTGTTGTTGATGTACATGCAGAATCCTTTGAGCTGACGCTGTTTGGCCTAATGCCATGTAGTGGTATCTACAGGTATTTCTGAATTCCTCCCAACATAAACACTATGTCATTGAACAGGAAGCAGTGTTGACAACCTAACTGTAAATAGCTCTAAACATCATTTTCTCATTAATTTTCTAATAAAGGAAGAGAATTAATTCTCTTCTAAATTGCATTTACAGTTTTAATCTCTATTATCTTACTAGAGGTTACTGTTGTAAATTCCATTAGGTTCCTCTCTCACCTACAAGTTGATATGCCTTTGTATCACTTTTTGTTTTCCCAGAAACCCATCTGTGAATATAACAGAATATTGATTCTGGTACTCTAAAATTTAAACTGTGTAAGATCTAAATTAATTGTTCATAGCATCTTGTTGTTTATTATCTGCTCAGTTGTAATAATAATTTAATAGAGTCTTACGTTCTTTTAGATTGTCAGAAGCTCTGTAGTAATGTTGGTGATAAAGTGAACATGGTCCCAACCACAGTTTGATACTCTCCAGTTGACCTAGCTGATAAAAGAATGGGAACTTTGCTCATTGAGTAGGGGGGAAAGTAATGACAGTGAAAAAAAAATCATTGGCCTCTCATTTTCAAATGCTGCAACCCAACACTGTGAAATATAGGGTGGTATTTTCTGTTCCAACTTTGCAGTTATTATTATTGTGTGCAATATCGGATCTCAAGTTTCATTGCATCTACAACAAAATGCAAAAGATAGATTCTGTATATTATGAAATAAAGTAATTCCTAAAATGTTTAGGCGTTATACTAACATTAGTTTGGGACAACTACTTGGCCTTTTCTTTCATTCATCATTTTAAGTGATCCCTGATCTCAGGGTAGGTGAGATTAAAGAAGGACAATAAAATGTGGGTCCTTTGTTCAAGTTGAGCACATTAAAGAACCCATGATGAACAAAGAACAAAGACTAAAGGCTACTGTCAAAACTTAAAAAAAAAAAGTAAAATTTATGTGATTCACTAAATGTTATAAATCAACATGTTGAAATAACCCAGTACACACAAGACAATAAGTCCTGTCTAATAAAAAAATAAAAGAAACTGGAGTATTAATGGGCACTTGAGTGCAATGTTGTTGTTCAAATACAAAATCACAAGAGACTACTAAAGAATTTAGACAGGACTCACCCAAGGATACTTGCTTTGAAGCATAGCAAGTGTGACTGGATTATACTTTGCAGCAAGGTTTTTCTTTTCTTTATCACTTCTCATCAGCTGAAAAAGGAAGTAGTTGCTACAGTAACTAATAAGGCTACCATAAATAATAAAAAAAATACATATTCATTGTTCTATCATTATGACAATGCACAAAACGGAGCAAGAGAAAAATAATAAAAATAAAGAGGCACTCTAACAACAGTAAATGTAGTCTCATTTAGGAATAACTGCACCTTGTAACATGATACAGATGCTTTTATCACGATCAACAAGTACCATGCCTGCTGGTGTAGGTGATTATGTCTCTCCACAATTCTCAATCTTGACAGTTACTTATCATTATTTTGTCGACCTTCTATTAAGCCATGATCTTAAGCTGTCTGGTATCTTTTCTCTTTGCTTTCCTCTATCTTTTCATCCCTCAATTTTTTCTAGTTGTCACAATGTAATCCAGCTATTCACTTCTCATTACATGGTAAAAAAAATGATGATTGTTTCTTCCAAATATTGGAAATTAGCCATCTTTTTACTTTGGTCTCTCAGAATGTTTTCATTACTCTTCTTAGCTGTCCATGGAATTCTCAACATTCTTCTGTATGATGCTACAGATGATTTAGGAACCTAAATTAACTGAACCATCAATATTTCAGTCAGTCTTGCACATAACATTTTTCAACATAATAATTACTCCATATATTTAGGATTGATGATTTACAATTTTCTGCTTTATTATACTTGCTTTAATTTTCACCACCATTGTTACCTTCTTGTGTTGAGGAAGAATTAGGTATTCAGATCAATGCAGAAGTAAATAATGATTAAATCAGAACATTAGTGGGTTGAAAAAGCAGCATAAAACAAACACAAAGTCAATATAGGCCTACAAAAAAATTAATGATGCAATAGGAAGAAGAACATTCACATCCAAAAACTGTTTGAAACCAAAAGAAAGAACAGTATTAATGGGACAAAGCAACATTGAAGAAAGATGGACAGAGTACATAAAATTAACTATATAATGAATATGATAAACCAAAAACAAACATACAAGAATCATGTAAAAGATCATCTATACTCAAAACAGAAATTTAGGATGATACATTAATATTCTGATACATATGAGAACATTAATAGAAAGAACCCTGGAAATAGAGACAGATTTACGTTGTGCTTTATAGACTAAACCAAAATATTTCATAAAATAAAATGCCATGAACTTGTACAATTTTAGAGAGCACTGATATAGATAGCAAAGATTATCATAATCATCATTGAGTGTCGTCTTCACATCGAATATTGGCCACCAAGGAGCGCCATTCTGCTCTGTCTCTTGCTTTGATGGTGCAGGTTATCATAGCAAAGATATGGTAATGTTAAAAATACCTTTATATGGGACAAACAGCAGCAGTAAGAGTTAATAATCAAGCTAATCAACCAGTAAAACGTAGTTTAAGACAAGGGTGTGTGATGTCACCTGATTACAAAAAAATCAAATAACCTGAGATATGTTAATGATACAGTCTTAATAACAATAAATGAAGAAGAGACCATGATATAGATTACAATAAAACATAATGTTACATTCAAAAAGAAAATTTGTATATCCATTTAAAAAATATTAATTCAGTAGTAAATTTAAAAAAACAGACTGGTAGAATTAATTTCAATAAAAAGTGAAAGTAGAACACTATGACAGTAACCCCATTTAACACTCATTGGGACCTTACACAAACTCCTTGTCACCTTCTGATAGTATATGGCCCTTTTCATCTTGTCAGATGGTCAAGTTGAGGTTTTGTTGGAGTTGTTTTTGAGGTTTTGTTTTTGTCAAACAGCTTCTCTCGTGGCTAATTCTGCCAATGTTTGACAAACATACGCAGCCACAGAATGAATAAGTCAGGCCCACTGATCCACAGGGGTTTCCATCCTTTTACATGAGTCTTTTCTCTTCTAAGTGTTGCCTTAGCACAGTCTAAAAAAATGTTATACCATTCCTCATTCATGCTATCCATGATGTGCGATGACTTGCCAGATGTTCCCAGTCATTTTCACAGATGGAGAAGTCATTCAGAGATGATTTACAGATACCTCTATATAATAATAATTTAGGTCTGCCGATTTGTTTTTTTTGTGTGTGTTTATTAGTTCACCTTCTGATAGTATGTAGGTGTCAAATGTACTAATATTAATTCTTAATATTTGGTACTAAAACTGAGATGTGATAATTACTACATCTTTCATAGGATAAATATTGTTAAGAAGGGATGTGAAGTCTAAAACTAAACACAGCAGATCACAGTGACCAACCTTTGCAATTTTAATTGCTAAATCCACTACATCTTTTATGTCCTGCTCTACATCAGTCAAATTGGCTCCCAAAAGTACCAGGTTGTCCACTAACCACTTCTCATAATTCACCACATGAATGCCATTACGCCCATCTTTGTACTTGCTTGATAAACCCAGGCTTAGGGAGGCATCAGATATCTAAAGATAGATAAATAACTATGAGCCTAAAACAATAGCAGTCAACAAGTTTATGATAGAAGCTAGAAAATTCAGGAAGGCTTTTAAGTATTTTTTGAGCACACAATGACAAAAGGCAACAATTGATATGAAAACATATATAGAAGATTGTTTCCCCACAAAGAGAAGATATTAAAGACATTACATTCAGGCATTGAAAATAATCAATAAAAATATAAAGTGAATTGAAAACAGGTAATTATTTACTTAATGAGTGTTTGCACAAGAAGGATTGAAATATGATCATAATTCTTCCATTGTCATCAAACAACACTTAAGGTTTGAGTGTACCTCACAATAAGTCCCTATTCTAAGTAAGCTTCTCAATCTCAGTAGAGTAGTTGAAGCCTGCTGTTCTTGCCTCTGTCATCAATGTATTCTGTTGCTTCTCTTATGGTTTGCCTCTTTTTATTTTTCTTGTTTCCCGTTTGAATTCTTGCTTTGTGAAACTCTTGTTATTTCTTCTAACCACATGGCAAAAATAAGCTCACCATATTTCCTTGATTATAGATGAGATTGTTTGTTCAATGATCATTTCTCTTAAATGTGTACTAGTCTTGAATGATACATGATGACTGTAATGAAAGAAGGCTATTACTCATTATATGATATCACCCATGTTGAAGACGTCCTCATCACTGTTGCTTTTGTAGCATTCCTGATGATTTCTGTGCGTAAAGTGCTTAGTTTTTATCTTATTATGTGATTAAATCATGTGTTTTTTTAAATATATTTTATTATATCCCACGATGTACACAGAGCACTAAACTCAGTAGCTCCTGCAACAAGCCGGACTTGGAATATGAGGAAACTGCAACAAGGAACATTTTTCATGCATAGCCTTCAATTGTTCCCTCCGCCTATCCACCATATACCGGGAGTACACGTCCTCTTGAAAATGTTGATCGTCATATTTTTAAAAAAATGTAGAGCGCTTGATGATTTTAGGCCATCGTTGTTGACTCCAATTCCGAACATATAGACACACAATTAGTCGTTAGATTATTCCCGTCGCACATCAAACAACAGACCCTAAGATTAGCATATGGCCGGTCTAGGGATATACGTTGAACCATTACGATGACGTAGCACACAACAATGTCGTACATACAACAATTTCGCTCCCTTTAGATTCCTGATTACTCTAGTGAAAGCAGCCTACGACGAACAAAACACGGTGCAAATTCCCTAAAGAGATACAACTGCGGCTGACGAAGCAGTTTAAATTAATGAGTAACATGTAAATAACTTGCGTCAAGGAATTCCAACAACGGTTTTAAACAGCACCAATGTGACGTAAAGCGCAGATCAAGTCTAGACGGTGGAAGATCGCATTCACAACACACCATAAAATATACGTTTATTTATCATGTTTGTTCCATATTATTTTCAAGAATATGGAATCACATTTGCTTATTCTCTCTCTCTCTCTCTCTCTCTCTCTCTCTCTCTCTCTCTCTCTCTGCGATCAAGACTCAATCAGAGTAGGATTCCAGACTCTCTCATGAAGTCAGCTGTCTGTTTAGGTGATTCGATTGCCCCATATAGTTTCTCTTCCAGGGAGGTGGGTGTGGACCACATTGCTCTTCTCAGGTCTGTGTACTGGGGGCAATCCTGTAGAATATGTTTTGTAGTCATGTTGTCCAGTGGTATTTGCTTAGTTACAGAAAATACAAATTCACAGCGAGGACGGTAGAAGTATATTTTGATTGTTGATGAAAAATAAACTCTAGAAACTTATCATAAGTATGTCAGCGCTAAATAATTTAAAAAAAAATAATAACATTAGTCAAAATACGGTATGCATTAGTGTTTCTTTCTGTTGAAAGCGTTTGTTTTGGCATTTGTTATTTCATTTGGCCTTAGTGACGTACTTTAACACATATACAGAATAAGATTACACAGACATACACAGAACAAGATTACACAGACATACACAGAACAAGATTACACAGACATACACTGAACAAGAAGATATTCTTACTGCTTGCCTGTTATATGTTAGCAGATTACATAGGCATATAAATTTGTCTACATGTTTTAGTTGTTTGCCACATATCTTGTTGTTGATATTATGTTTTTCTGTTGAATTATTCATTATTTCAGTTTATTAATATTAATTTTCAAGAAAAGTATCTGCATGTATAGTCAAATTAATTTGTTACGGTACTTTTGTTGCTATCTATCTATTGACCTCTCGAGCCGTAACCGGCCCATAGGGCGTAGACCAAGATACACCTTCTCCTATATGAATTTTTGTTCTAGCAGTTTTCTTTTAAAGATATTTTATCAAATCTCGCCATCTGTCTCTGTTCTGTGCAAGCAGTTCTATCTCATTGAGGGAGCCGATTCCTGCTGCTCTTGCCTCTCTCATCAATGTTCTTCTCAGTGTCTCCCTGGGTCTTCCTCTTTTTCTTTTACCTGTTGTTTCCCATATGAGGGCTTGCTTTGCTATTCGATTATTATCTCTTCTCATCACATGTCCAACGTATGACCATCGTCTTTTCTTTATTACTGAAGATATTAGTGGTTGATTGGCGATTTCTCTAATTTCCTCGTTTGTTTTGAATTCGTTCCATTCTATACCAAGTATTTTCCTTAGACATTTATTTTCGAATGCGTTCAACTTTGTTTCTATATCTCTTGTTGTTTTCCAGCTTTCACACGCATACGTAAGGGTTGATAGTACATTTGATTTGAATAGCCTAAGTTTTGTGTTTGTACTAATGAGTTTTGATTTCCACAACTTTTCAAGGCTTCTGAAAGACATTGCTGCTTTAGCCAGTCTGATTCTAATTTCTTTGCTCGTATCCCCTTCTCGATCAATGTGACTTCCAAGATAGATGAAGTGATCGATCTCTTCTACTGGTTTGTTTTCCATGTATATTTTGTCACTTGTTGGAATTAAACTTTTCATGACTTTAGTCTTTTCATGATTGACCTCAAGCCCAATTTTGCTGGCTATTGATGATAGTTCATTTGTGTTTTCCTGCATCGTTTTTATCTGATTGCTGATGAGAACTATGTTTTTTTTGTTGCTATGCAGGTTTTAAATGTTTTAATGGATTAATGATTGGTCATCTCTTTTAAAAAAATTAATTTGCTTCTTCTGTTTCTTTATTTGTTTCTTCTGCATCTGTCACTCACATTCCCCTCCCCCAATGCTTTTCCTTCCCTAGGCAATTGCACAGAACAAGAAGATATTCTTACTGATCTCAAACTTACATAAATCCTGTTTAAAGCACTGTTTTTCAAATCTCTGTATACTTCTGTTGTAAATAATGGCATAATCGCTGAAAAAGAAATAAATAAGAACATTGCGAGTAAATAAATAATATCATAAAGAACACTTTATCTTCACTATTTTGTTGGTCTCTATTGTGAGGATACACCTGACATTTGTTATTCTTAATTTGTCCACTTCACTTATAAAGCATGCACCTGTATTTGTTGAGAACTACATAAATATGAACTGAATGGAGAATGAATATTCATTTACAGAAAACAGAAATAATGAAAATGGATAAATAAAAGAGCCATTAAATACAGAAATAAATAAAGAAGCAGAGAAACAAAGGAAAAGTCTTTTACATTGTAGACATAAATAAACTGAATCACTGTAGCATTAAGGCCACAATATTTGTCATCCGTTATCTGGTTTGAATGCTACAGCATGAAGTCGTTCATGTGTTTTTAAGTATTTCCTGACCTCAAAGAATGGGAAATACAGCATCTAGTCCATACTGAAATGAATGATAAAATGTGAGACTATGAAACTGAACACATAAAAAGAACTCTAGACAGTTACAAAATTAAAATAGCAGAGAATATGCTAGTCAATTATTTCACAAATAAATAATAATGTTAACCCAATATATCCCAGAATAAGTACTGTTTGTGGAAATGATAAAAACAAGAGTTTACAGAAAATCAAGAGACTCCACAACAATACATTGAACAAAAAAGAAGCAGCATCTCATAGGTAGCTGGATAAAGAACATCAAAAGATGTACTATAGCTCTTTTCAAATCACGTGCCCAACTTCAAAACGCTATTACTCAGTAACCGTTTGTTAAAAACTGTTGAAATTTTCCAAATGTTTTTAGAATGCAAAAGACCCTTTAAATGCATATTTAACAAATATCTTGCAGCTGCAGTTTTCTTAAAGCGGCGAATTTCTTTGATGTTTGTCAAAATTGTAAATTGTGAACCCCTAAATAATAGAAATTACCGTAGTTGCTGGTCTATGATTAATTTTCACTAGGTAAAGTCGTGGCCGTAATGGGGAAATAACCTAATAAGACAAAACACCAGGAGAATTATTGTCTTCTCAGTTCGAGGACGGATGATAATATCAAGGTATACCTGTATGTCCAATTTTCATAGTTGTGTGGTCCTGATAAGGACCGTTTGTTGAACTAATTTAAGGTAATATAGGGGCCAACATTGTGGGGGCTATATACTTTCATTCTGAATCAGACGAGTCTAAAAGATTAATAACTGTTTGGGGTTGAACATTCCACAAACCATCATTTTTCCAATATTCCTCTTTCTGTTTTAAGACGTGGTCTTCACATTTAGCCCAATAATCTTTGTCTATATTTAATAAAGCTAGATTAGCAAGAGTCTTTACATCGCATATTTTGAATGTTGTATTTTCATCTGCCACTTGTCCTTTTAATTTTGCCCAGATTAGTTCTATTGGATTTAAATGAGCGTGGTAAGGTGGCAGCCTCAAACTTATATGACCGTGCTCTTGGATAATATTATCTATTTGAAAAATCTTTGTCCTTTGTTTTTGCTTTACTAGAGATAGTAATTCAGGTTTTAAGTACATGTTATTAAATTGTATGTGCTCCTTTGTGAGCCATATCTTAATAGCATCTTTTGTACTGGATGACGTCGGGACTTTATCTTCAAGTGCAACAATGTTGTGGTACGCTGCATTGTCCATTATTAGGCAAGATGGTCGATCTAGTGATGGGAGAACAGAATTTTCAATCCAATGTCTAAATATGTGACCATTCATCTCAGAGTGATAATCACGATTGTCTATGGATTTTGAAAGAAAAATGAGCTCTGCATTCTGTATTAGTCCATGTTGTCGACTACCTGCATGAGCGATTATCAAGCGCTGTCCTTTGCTGCTAGGTATTAATCTCTTAATCTTTCCATCTGATGACTGCCATTCCCTTTGGTTAGTGTGGTGAGCATTGATCCATGTTTCATCCAAGTACACAATATCATAACCTTGCTTGCGCACCTCTTTTACTTCACGTAAGTACTTGCTTCTCATGACTACTATATGTGGCTTCTCACAGATGATGTTTCGTCCATTGGAATACTTTCTGAATGTAAAGCCTGCAGCTCTCACATTCCTCCATAATGTAGACTTTGATATTTCAATACTGTTGTTCTTTTTCAGCGAAATTTTTAATTTTCTTATTGTAACAGTTTCATTCATACCGAACATTTTGCGAATTTCACTTCTAATAAGTTCACTGTCGAAATTATCCAACATTTTTGCTCTTCCTTGTGATTTTGTATATTTTGAACATTGACGGTCACGTGCTTGAATCCAGCGATTAAATGGCCGTTTAGATAAATCCAAAATGTGTCTTGTCCTATTCTCAGGGTTTTCTAAAGAATGAAATAATCTTTCTCGTTTAGCCTCTTTGCAAAAATAGTCATACATTTTTATTGCGATGTTTTGTAAACTGCAGAATTTCATTTTAAGACTCATGATTTTTGTTATCGTTCCACGTCTCTACCTATGAATGAACGGAAATGGAACACACAATTTCTCGTGTTTTTTTACAAGTGTCTAATTGTGTCAAAAAACCACGGTAAAAGCGTGCAAACACGTCAATTTTACCGTGTATGGATTTTTACTCGCTATTTTTAACTTAAAATACTGTAAACATTAAGTTTTGACTACATCAATGGGTCGTTATAAATTAATATAAATCAAATAAGCAACAATAATAACCAAATGTTTTTTTTTAAATGAAATTAATTCCCTGTTGGGTTCTAATCATTATAACTTTACATGCAAATTTTGAACAACTTACAACAAGCGGTTAAAAAGCTATCGATTTTAAAAGTTGGGCACGAGTTATGAAAAAAGCTATAAAATAAGTTTGTGAACAACACTCTAAGGCAGGTAGGTTTCAAAATCTTTTTTCAAATTAAAAATGTTTCAACAGTTTGCTATTTAATTTTAATTAATGGTATTTTTTAACAAACATTTAAAAAGATAAACTAAAGAAATACTAAACAAACGATATTATTCTTCTGTGTTCACCCAACTAATACTTCTTTCATTAGTCCACCCATAAAATGATGCTGGATTGGCCATAGAGGCATCATGTTGTGGTTTAGCAGCAAGTTGTGATATTTGTGCCTTTCAATCTAACATACCCTCATTCGGCAATGCATTTGTTTAGTACCAAGTTGCCTTCCCCTTTAACCCCTACTGGCTTGACCAGACTAATTAGTTGTTTACCACAGGCAGTGAGCATTTTTCTCTCTATAGATCCCTGGTTTCCCACATGAGGGCTTGCTTTGTTATTTTGTTATTATCTCTCCTCATAACATGTCCAACTTGAACATATGACCATCATCTTTTCTTCATTAATGAATATATTAGTGGTTGATTAGCGATTTCTCTAATTTTCTCTTTTGTTTTAAATTCGTTCCATGCTATATAAAATATTTTCCTTAGACATTTATTTTCAAATGCATTCAACTTTGTTTCTATGTCTCTTTTTGTTTTCCAGCTCTCACATGCATACGTAAGGGTTGATAGTACATTTGATTTGAATAGTCTAAGTTTTGTGTTTGTGCTGATGAGTTTTGATTTCACACAACTTTTCAAAGCTCCTGAAAGACATTGCTGCTTTAGCTATTCTGATTCTAATTTCTTTACTTTACTTGTATCCTCTTTCTGATCAATGACTTCCAAGATAAATAAAGTGATCGATCTCTTCCACTGGTTTGTTTCCATGTATATTCTGTCATCTGTTGGAATTAAGCTTTTTTTGACTCTAGTCTTTTCATGATTGATCTCAAGTCCAATTTTGCTGGCTATTGCTGATAGTTCATTTGTGTTTTCCTGCATCATTTTTATCTAACTGCTGATGAGGACTATGTCATCAGAGAGGCATGAGCAACAGAAATCGGTTCCCTCAATGAGATAGAGTTGCTTGCACAGAACAGAGACAAATGGCGAGATTTCATAAAAGATCTTTACAAGGATTGAAAACTGCTAGAATAAAAATTTAGATAAGAGAAAGAATATATGGGTCTATGCCCTATGGGCCAGCTACGGCTTGAAAGGTCAATAGATAGATAGATATATAGATCCCTGGTTTCCTTGTAGAGCTTTATCCTACCCTGGTCTCTTGATAGTGAGCTCCAGTGTCTAGTCCTCTCAGATATTGGTGAAAAAGATGAAGCATGTGTGCACCCTATGTATGTCAAAGAACCCTTAGTAATTAGGCCAAAAAGAGTAGGCCAAAAATGGTCACTGCCTGAACAAAAATTGTTAAATTAGAAATCTACCAAAAAATATGGATGCTTAAAGTTGTAGATAATGTGGCTAGCCATACACTAGCAACACAACACATCCACACCCCCAACATGATGGGTGTACACTAAGAAGGAGATAAGATAGCTGAACCCCTATTGTCTGTTTTTCTATGTGTTTGTTGTGGGGTGTGATTTTAACAACTTTTCTAATGTCATAATTTTTCATTATCTATTTTCTAGTGACAATAATTTTTCTCAGACATCTAATTTAACTTACTATTTTCTTTTATTGTGCCTCAGATAATGACTACCTTTAACAAATAAAACAGAGAAAAGGCAGACGTCATCAAGTGTCATTTGTTGTGAACTTGACATGGACACATTAATCTATGAAATTGCAATCCAAATACCTACATCGATTTGCAATCAAGCATGACATGAAAATGGAAACAGATTGAAAAGGAACTGTTACAACTTCATCATGCATAAAGACAACCCAAGATAATGCCACCAACGTCATGTTGTAGCTTGTATGTTTTCTTATATAAAAAAATAGTACCCAACACATTTCAACAACACCATGTTGTAAATTGTGTATTTTCTTGTATCATAAAATAGTACCCATCACATTTCAACAACACCATGTTGTAAAGTGTGTATTTTCTTGTATCATAAAATAGTACCCATCACATTTCAACAACACCATGTTGTAAAGTGTGTATTTTCTTGTATCATAAAATAGTACCCATCACATTTCAACAACGCCATGTTGTAAAGTGTGTATTTTCTTGTATCATAAAATAGTACCCATCACTTTCCAGTTTTTATTTCTCTATTAATCTCCTAACAATATTACCACTTTATTATAAACAAGTTTAACTGTGTGATCCTGTGTGTTACCGGGGCCTCATTATGAGGGAAGTAAAGAATAGTGACACTGTGACCTTCCAGGCATGTCGTAAGAGACGACTAAGGAGATTGATCAATGGCTTGACAAGCTGTCATTGTAAAAAGTATTGTTATGGAAACAGCGTCATATATTTTAGAGCAGTGATCTCTGAAATATGTGTTACTTTGGCATGCAAGGTTTCTGTTTTTGAGATTGTGGTTCTGCCCTATGTGCCATCTTCGGCTTGAAAGGACAATAGATAGATATATAGATAACTGTGTGACAATCCACCATTTTCATGGTATGGTTATAAAGTAAAAGTAAAATAAAGGTTCCTTAAATGCCTTGCTAAGAATGTGGGGAATATGGTGTTAGTGATTATATTTTTCCATGACCAACAGCACACTATTGGGTGGTGTGGTTGATATCACATCAGGCCATCTTTACTTCCCAGAAGTATCTCTTGTACCCATTTTTAGAGGCTGATCGAACCCTTGTCAGTCCAAAAGAAATTTCATCCACTTCTGGAAACTGAACCTGCACCATTCTGATTACGATGGAAGCACACTAACCATTCAGCCCCCCAAGGTTCCATGGTACAGATGTAAAGAGACACAAAATTGATGGATAAAAGATGTGTTCTAATTCTTAAACCATCAGAAGAAAATTCTCTTTATTACATCCTGAGGTGAATTGACACCATAAGAACTTATTTGTGTGCAAAGAACATCAGTTTTATTAAGTAATCACAAATTGGTATACATACCAAGTCTTGACAATTTGATTAGAATATCTTCCAATTTAAAATCTGAGTCCTTCCATGAATTATCCAAAGTGGGAAACTTTCCAACTGAGTTCAAGAGTTTGAGAAATGGCTCACTGCCTCGCTCATTAAGCTTGTCTGTAGAAGCAGTATAAATGTGAGCATTAAATAATAACAACAATTGTAAAACCATCTGTTTGCAGTTTTTATTGAAACTCTATGAATAAAAAAAATTAAGCTCAACATTTTTAAATACCCTCATTTTCTGAGTTATAAGTGCAGTGAAAATTATTTTGGACAACTTGAAATGTATACTGTTTCTGTAGCATTTCATTTTGTATAAATATTTGTAATGTATTATTTGTAAATTGCACAGCTTATTTTACAAACAATTGTTAAAAAAGGAAGAAAAAACAGAGATCTTTGTTAGTGGATTCATTGACCAAATGACATCAAAAGTATGCAATCCCTATCAACAGATTTCAAAATATATGTCTTTGCTAGAAAAATTCAAAATCTTCAATTCCAGCTATTTTTTTATATTAAAGGCAAGCTTAATTAAAAATTGTGTATAATTTCCAGTTGAAAACATCAGTTTTAAACCTCAGATCACTTCCATAGGCATCATTGATGTTGATCTATCAGCACTTTTATTGTCAGAATGATACTATGCGAAAGCAATTCATGAATAAAAAATAAAGAAAATGTCACACTTATGGCATATAGTACATGCAGATGTCTATATTTTGTCTTTTCCTTCATCATCACACTTTTAAGCACCTCAAAGAAACAGACCCATTCTTTTCCATGACATTAGTTATGAACTGACAGAGCAGTCATTTTGTAACATCTTCTAGATTAGCAAATCTCTCTTTTAAATTAGCACAAATCACTCTTAATTTCTGAAACCGCCACCAATTTTTTAGTGGTATCTCCAAATCCTGCATACACTAGTACACTGTGTACCTCTGTCTGCACTGTTCTCCACCAGGATCTCTTTGCTCTGCTTTTCTTTCATCTTTTTCCAGAGTCCTCTTCATGACAGTTTTTATGATGGATTCTGGATTTCTTCTGAGTACAAATCTTATTAAATCACGACACCTTTTAGGTATCAGTGAAAGAGAAAAGAAGAAGAAGAAGAAGACAAATCTTATTTAGTTCCAGTCTGTCTTTTATTGCTGTGACTTTCTAGAAACCATATATATATATAGGCCCTACCAGTCTTGCATGAAATTCTAAGAACCATATAAAAATACCATATAAAAACAACAATCATTTCAATTCTTTTTGCAACAGTACATTTGAAGTAGCTAAAAGAGACCAATGAGGAAGTTCTCAAAGAGACCAACACAAAAAGGGAGCTCCTAAAAAGCATCAGAAAGAAACAATCAACATTTTTCGGGCACATTATAAGAAGAGGAAAGTTGGAATACTTGGTTACAACTGGCAAAATAAGAGGAAAGAGAGATCGCAGCCGACAAAGAGAGAAAATACTGGATAGCTTGGTGTCATGGCATGGAAAACAGTCAACAACAGAACTGATACGATACACTGTGGGTGGAAGAACATGATCGCCTATGCCAACCGGTATGGCACATGATGATGATGACATTTGAAATAACAAAATAACCATTGACGTATGACCCCATATCTCAGTTTCAACATACCTATGTTCATACACGCTGCATAAAACACTTTTGGCTGAGTTTTGTATAGGGCCTCATTTTCAGCTTTGTGTCTTTCTAGTATCTCTGTGAGAAATAATTGTCATTTACTGAATCATGAGAGAAATGTATTTTTTTAAATGTTGAATATACACAATTTGAATGAGAAAGTAAGTGGTTGTTAAATAGAAGAGCAACATATGGAATATTGATGTGGGGCTCTGAATATTATTCTAAATATGAAAAAGCAGATAATTACATGGAGAAGAAAATTTGTCTTTTAGCCTGTACACAGATAATTACATGGTAGGGAGAAGAAAATATTCAAAATTAACACTTCCCTAAAGATGATATCACTAAAGCACTGATATCTTGTTGATTGGGACATTCTTGTTGCTACTCACTCCACCTGGTGGTTGTTCTGTAGCTTTGCTGAGGGTGCTTCTAGCTATGCAGAGATACAGTAATAGATGGCGCCATCTAGAAGTGATTACTCAGCAAGCCAAATTCCAGTGAAACATTATCTTTTAAAAGCCAACAATTGTTTCACCCATATCCTCATTATATCATACCCATCATTACTCATATTGGTTTCAATTGGCATTTTCTAATTTTCTTTAATAAAAAAATGTGGTTTTTATTTAATTTTTGGAATAATTAATAGAAGAATGTCAAGGAATGTTCGAGAATTGGCTAATAACTGGAGGAATAAATGACGATTAGCAAGAAAATTAATAAATGAGTGATAATTAGGAAGAGAATATATTTTTTTTAAATTGGTAATTGGCAAGAGAAGAGAAAAAAATTAAAAAGTAACAATTGCCAAGAGTATTGGTGAATAAGTGATAAAAAAGACAAGAGAATGGTAGCCAGTTAATAAAACAGTTAAAAGAGTAAGTGAATGAATTATAATTATGAAGTGATAGAGGGAGTGAGTAATCATTAACTGTACAATGAGAGAGTAAATGAAGATCTGAGATAAATGGGAGTTTAGTGTAAGAATGAATTAGATGAATGAGAATTTAGTATAACAATAAAGAATTGAGAATTTATATAACAATAAAGAATTGAGAATTTATATAACAATAGATGATTGAGAATTTAGTATAACAATAGATGATTGAGAATTTAGTATAACAATAAATGAATGAGAATTTAGTATAACAATAAATGAATGAGAATTTAGTATAACAATAAATGAATGAGAATTTAGTATAACAATAAATGAATGAGAATTTAGTATAACAATAATTGAATGAGAATTTAGTATAACACTAAATGAATGAGAATTTAGTATAACAGTAATTGAATGAGAATTTAGTATAACAATAAATGAATGAGAATTTAGTATAACAATAATTGAATGAGAATTTAGTATAACACTAAATGAATGAGAATTTAGTATAACAATAAAGGAATGAAAATTTAGTATAACAATAATTGAATGAGAATTTAGTATAACAATAAATGAATGAGAATTTAGTATAACAATAAATGATTGAGAATTTAGTATAACAATAAATGAATGAGAATTTAGTATAACACTAAATGAGTGAGAATTTAGTATAACAATAAATGAATGAGAATTTAGTATAACAATAATTGAATGAGAATTTAGTATAACAATAAATGAATGAGAATTTAGTATAACAATAAATGATTGAGAATTTAGTATAACAATAAATGAATGAGAATTCAGTAGGGCTCTGTGTGAGTGAATGCTAAATATGAATGAATCTATCTATTGACCTTTCGATCCGTAGCCGGCCCATAGGGCATAGACCCAGATACTCTTTCTCTTATCTAAATTTTTATTCTAGAAATTTTCAATCCTTGTAAAGATATTTTATCAAATCTCGCCATTTGTCTCTGTTCTGTGCAAGCAACTCTATCTCATTGAGGGAGCCGATTCCTGCTGCTCTTGAATGAATATGAACGAATGCTTCAAATAAAATAACATTTGAATGATAGGAGGAGAACTTAGCATATGAATTGATAATTAGTTAAAATTAGTTACAATTTAGCATAAGATATAATGAATGTTAATCTAGTTCATGACAGGAAGGATGAAAGGAAGGGAGTTGCAGTATTTGGATGAGTGATAAATTATGACCGTTTTTGTAGTGAGAGTTGGCAACACTCACCTTGAATGTTCAAACGCTTTGCATCGCCTATAATGGTTGTCGTACCAATTTTTTTCTGACTAGGGCTGAGATTTTGAGAATTCACCCACCCGCCACAAGCATATTGGTAGAAGTCATCACAGGGCTCCGCAGTGGTATCCATGTAGCTCTTTAGCCGAGCAGCTAGCGCGTCCGAAACAGTAAATGTTAAAATCGTGTCTACACGTATCATTTAACTGATTAATCTATTATACATTATGGTGACTGTATTGAGCATGCATCCTTTCTTATTCAGTCTCACAGAACAGACAGTCCCAAGAAGTTTAATAAATATAGAAATGGCAGTGATACGATTTATGACAATTTGTTTTCATCATCATCGAGTGCCATCTCAGCAACGAAGGTTGGCTACCATGGAGCGCCAAGTCTCTTGTTTTGATGGTGCTGGTTGTCATAGGCTGGTTTGTCCATCTTTTGATGTTTATCGTCCATGTTAGTCTTAGTCTGCCTCTGCCTCTTTTACCTTGTATTTCCCCCTCCAGGATTACTTTTAGTAGGCTGTTGTGTCTTTTAACATGGTCCAAAAATCACATTTGTCTTGTTTGAATTGTGTTTAGTAGTTCTCTTTTCATTTTTAGTTGTTTTAAGACTTCATCGTTTGTTTTCTTTTCCTTCCATCCAATTCTACATATTCTTCTATATATCCACGTTTCAAAGGCTTCAATTCTCTGTTCTGTTTTCTTTTTTGTTTTCAATTATGCTTTGTCAAGTTGTTATTTGTCTATTCACTGTTCTTTGTCAGGCTTTTTGTCTGTACAGTTCTATGTCACGTTATCTTTTTGTCTGTACACTGTTTTGAATTAGGTTGTCTTTTGCTTGTATACTATTCTACATCAGCCAGTCTTTGTCTGTACACTGTTCTGAATTAGGTTGTCTTTTGCTTGTATACTATTCTACATCAGACTGTCTTTGTCTGTACACTGTTCTGAATTAGGTTGTCTTTTGCTTGTATACTATTCTACATCAGGCTGTCTTTGTCTGTACACTGTTCTGAATTAGGTTGTCTTTTGCTTGTATACTATTCTACATCAGACTGTCTTTGTCTGTACACTGTTCTTCAAGCTGTCTTTTAGTATGTACACTGTTCTGCATAAAGTTATCGTTTGTCTGTATATTGTTCTTTGTCAGGTTGTCTTTAATCTGAACACTTTTCAGCATCAGGTTGTCTTTCGTCTGTACACTGTCCTTCAAGTTGTCTTTTAGCCTGTACACAGTCTTCAAGTTGTCTTTTAGCCTGTACACAGTCTTCAAGTTGTCTTTTAGCCTGTACACAGTTCTGCATCGAGTTATCGTTTGTCTGTCGATTGTTCTTTGCCAGATCTACTTTGTCTGCTTTTCTTTTGCTTCTCCTTTGAGTCAGTTATGCTGTTTCGTATTTTGCCCACAATTTTTTTTTTTACGAAGCTATGTTTGCACGCGTGCTTGCATGTGGGTGAGATGTTGGCGCACGTGTATGTATATGTTTATATCTATGTATACGTGAATGAAAATGTCGATCACATTAAGTATGTACACTTGTATGGTAATAGGAGTACACATATTTTTTTAATGTAGTCGTATATGAAATGAAAATAAGCAAAATTAATATTATCAAGAGAAAGAATATTAATAGATTAAGCGGTAGGGTCTAACAATAAAACTGTTGTCATGACTACAAATGAATGTGTGAAGGGAAGGGGTTCGTTCCCTGATATCGACCTCCTATATTTCTTTGCTTTCAATTATTTAATCAGAGAGAGCTAATACTGACCTGATTTTACACATTCTACCGTCAGACAAGTTCCTGTAACATTGAAAAAAGATTTCTGTCAAAAAATAATTATGTTGCAATGATGGTGGTTAAAAAAGGGAAGAGGGGTAGGAATGTGTAAAGAATAGTATCTGACGGCGAGAAGCAGCCACATTCTTGGGGATGACTCTGGAGCCTATTTAGTTCACCCACTCTTAACCACGTTGCGTACGGCTTCAAGTCTGCTTGGCTTGGCAGCGCCACCCAACATGCAACGGTTGTGGCTGGCCGGCTGAACTACACTGGGCAAAATAAGAAAGGAGTAAAATGTGCTATCCACGCCTCGCTAGGTGTATGGGGAATATGGTGTTGGTGACGATATTTTTATATGGCCGCGGAACATTTTGGGGCAATGTGATCGGTTTCAAGCCAGGTTGCCTTTACTTTCCAGAAAGATCTCTGGTACACATTTTTTAAGGCTGAGTGAACCCCGGAGCCTTGTTAGTCTGGAAAAAAAAAAGATTCGTTGCTCCTGGGGTATCAAACTGGGACCCTTCTGATCAGGAAGTGAGTACTCAGTCACCGAGGCTTCAAAAGAAAAGAGTCCCTCTTCAGTAATGCACAAAGTAGCTGACACAACAGGTGGATGATTGGCTCAGTCGACAACGGCCTCAAACGAAAGGGCTGGAATAATATTATGTTACTTTTTAATTAATTACTAATAGTTAATTATTATTACTGCTATTGGGCTTAAAGCCCAACAAAATTGTTGAATGGCCAGAAACAATCAGAAAGCATCTTCAAACTACTGACTGTAGATTTCCATCATCATCATCATTGAGTGCCGTCTCCGCATCGAAGGTTGGATACAATGGAGCGCCACTCCGCTCTGTCTCTTGCTTTGATAATGAAAGTTGTTATAGACTGACTTATCCATCGTTTGATTTCACTCGTCCATGTTGGTCTTGGTCTGCCTCTGTCTCTTTTATCTTGTACATGTATTCTCCTTTCCAAGATTACTTTTAGTAGGCTGTTGTGTCTTTTAACATGCCCCAAAAATCTAATTTGCTTTGTCGGAATTATGTTTAGTAGTTCTCTTTCCATTTTTATTGTTGAAAAACTTCACCATTTGTTTTCTTTTCTTGTCATCCAATTATTCATATTCTTCTATAAATACACATTTCAAAGACTTCAATTTTCTGTTCTGTTTTCTTGACTAATGTCCATGTGTCTACACCATACCGGAATGTTGAGAAGATATAACATTTTGCTATTCTTAGTTTTAGCCCTGGTGTTATTTGTTTTCATGTTAGTATGTTCTTCATGACATTAAAATTACTTGTTTCCATTCCTATTCTTTTATTTATTTCAGTTATACATTTTCCATCACTGGTTATGGTGTGTCCAATGTAGTTGTAGCTCTGAACTTTCTTCAGGTCTGTTCCTTAAACTTTTATATCCGCTTGTAGGTTTTGAGTATTTTCATTGTTTATGATCATAGTTTTAGTCTTTTTGATATTCATATCTAATCCATATTTTTTGCTTGTCATGTTTATTTCATTAAGTAATTGTAGATCTTTAGGATTTTCTGCTAGTAATACAGTATCATCAGCATATCTTAAGTTATTGATTATCTTTCCATTAGTGTTTAGGTCTAGCATGTCTGTGATGGTTTTAAATATTTGCTCAGTGTATAGATTGAACAAGCTTGGTAACAGGAGGCAATCCTGTCTTACTCGTTGCTTTGTTAATCGGTGTAGAGTTCTCTTTGTTATATTTTAATATTGCTGTTTGCTCCCAATATATATTACATATTAGTCACATGTCTGCATTTCCAAAAAAAATTAAACAAGAATTAAAAAAGAAAGAAAGTAAATATCACGAAGAATATATGGCACAATACCCACAAAGCAGTAACATTAAAAATATTGACGGATATATATAATAAATATATTTATATATTTGGATCTTACAATAACATCATATTGTTTGAACCATTGACAGTCTCGCAAACAACAATGAAGATAACTAAATAGTTCATTCGAAACAAAATTGCAACTCAAGAAACCTTAGAATACCTTGGATATTGACAAATAGCAATGAAAAGATATTAAAATACTTAAACCTTGAAAGGAATTGGCTTAAAAACAACATCATACATAGGGAATTAAAATACTAAATTAAGTCAAAATAAACAGTCGACTGGAAAGAACAATTATGGAAGGCATGGCTCTATGAAGACGAGACAGAGGCAGACAAAGAAGAAGGTAGTTTCATGACATCAAATAGACTTTGAACTTTACAACAGAACAAGTGGGAGATTATGGTAAAGGCAGAGAATCTTTCAAACGGGCTGAGGTGAGTGCAACGTTCTGTAAAGGAAACGTAACCGATGATACGATGACTATTCATGTATTTTACTTTGCTTTTTGTTCGAAAATATAGAACATGACCAACATAAAAGGACCATTTTTCTTCTTTAAATAAAAATGGATTTAAAGGGTTCATGGAGTATTGGAAAGAGAATATGGTGGTTCTTTTCTTTAAAAAAAAACAATTTCGTTAAAATATACATACATACATAAACACACATCCACATACATCCACACACACACACATGCATAATATGTACATACATACACACATGCACGCGCACACATACTCAAAAACATATTAAAGAACTCAGGAGCACAAGAGACATGAAAATATATATATATATATATATAACATGATCGTCAACGCTATGGACATGGCACATTACAATGATGATAACGATGATAACAATGATGCTGCTGATGATGATGATAACGATGATAACAATGATGCTGCTGATGATGATGATGATGATAACGATGATAACAATGATGCTGCTGATGACGATGAGCTCCTTGCTAGTCAAAGCCAACATTGATTTCATGAACTTTACACATAAGTCATTGGCAATAACGAAAAACGTACCTTCTGGTGGAGAAAAAAAGAAGTAAAATATAAGAAAGACGGCCATGAAACACAGGCAGATGATCACAATAATGATGACAAGAACAATTAGGATTTTTTCCAGAGTGCTTCTTTTGTCCATGCATCCTTGGTGTGGAGGCGGCGCATTTGCTGGGATGGCAGTGACAGGCTGGGTAACGGCCACTTCACTGGGTGGTGGTTCCACACTAGAACAATTTAGAAGGAAAATAGCATGTTTTCTTTAATTTGTACAGCACACCATTAGCTCTTTCTGTATGGAAGGGTTATCAATTTAGCGGTAGAGATTTCAGAGACAAAATTGTTAATGTTTTTAAATATAAATCTACATGTTTATATTTATCTAGCATTAAACATATTATATATGCATTTTTTAATTATTAAACAAGGAATATATATTTCGCCAATACCAATATGATACAAGACATATAAAAAGAATATGGTTTGATGACAGTTCGCACTAATGAAAATGAGAATGACGCACTGTGCGGCTAAACGTACATGACCGAAATCAGCATGGCGTACGGTGCGTCGAAACGTGCGGAAAGGGTTAAATAATAAGAGGTTTTCATTAATAAATGCCAAATACGCTCATACTACATACATACATGCACACATATTTACGCTTACACACACACACACACACACACACACACACATCAATCAGTCTGCACACACTCCGTCATCTGATAAAGATGACTGAGAATATGCTAATATCCGAATTGATGTGGCAAGTGTACAATTGAAATTGAACCAGCCATCGAATACATAAAGAAACAACAGATAAATTGGTTGGGCCACATAACAAGACAAAAAGAACTAACAATGACTCAAAGAGCCTTAAATAAACGCTACGAAAACGCCAGATTAAGAGGAAGACCGAGAAAGAGATGGATAAAGGGAATACTAGAGTCACTAGGAGGAATAACATCAGAAGAGGCCAACATAAGAGCAACGAATCGCAGATTGTTTCTCCCCTCGACGCCAACGGCAGCAGAGGAAGGATAGAAGAAGAAGAAAAAGAAGTGTACAATGTATCTAACTCATAACTCACATGTGGGCAACCCACGGCCCGCCAAGCTATTTTGACCGGCCCTTGTGCTTGATTTGAAAAAAAAATGCGATACACTTCATTCCCAGAGCTAAGAAATAACAATAAAAAGTATCATACAAATGCACACAAATCCAGAATTCATTTTAAAAGATAACAATTTGATTAACGAATTCGTCAAAGTGAAATAATTATTATCACATCTTTAATCTATTAGTTTCTACGTGTTACAAGCAAAGAATGCAAAGTCATTTGTCTGATGGCTGACACTACACCGCCGAGCAGTCATTTGGTTAGTTAGTTGCGTTCGCCCGATGACTAAAGTATTCTAGAGTATCGTGGTAGACTAGAATATTCCTCTTCATCATCCGCCCTTACAAGAACTTAGTGGACGTGTCTGAGTTGTGTTGTGTTTTGCAGTATAACTGTTATATTTGCGCCTTTCGGCCCACACATCCGACTTCAGACGACATTTTTGAGTACCGGGTTGTCTTCCCTCTTTGATCCCTGCACGCTTGGCCAGACTAGACAGGTTAGTCTGTTACTGGAGGCACCACGGAGAGGTGGAACAGGGTCTGGATGGTTTTGGTTCACCGATCCTGGCGCAAACCATCAGCTGTGGGTCGCTGACAACTTCCAGCTCTGGTGCTGGGAGGTGCGCCTTCGTCTCCGAGCAGTCATTTAAATGTCGCTGATTAATTGACACCACAAGAATGTTAGTATCGTATTGGCTAAAAAAGCAATGGTGGTTTTGGTATTGAATAGCGTTGTTTTGTAATACTGCGGCGGTGAAAATTAGATAAGGGGGCTTTTATTAGATGACAATCTTGCGTCAGGTCAAAGGAATTGTGTGTCTTTGTCTGTAGCATCTGTTGTTTTTTTGTAGGGGTTACGAATTGCGATGGCGGATAGATGTTGCGTAAACTGAATAAAATAGTAATGTATTTAAAGTTAATATCTGGTTGTCTCCAATTAGTTACACAATGACACTATCGACCAAAAGCACGAAAGTAGAAAAAAATTTCGTACTTTTCAGGAAAGATGGACTTTAGATTATTTGTGTATTCTGTATCGCGATAACCTCATGTATATAATATGTAATGATAAGAAACGTTTGTTCTTAAAGAATACAACCTGAGACGTCACTTCCAATCCAAACATGAAAATTACATTTCACTGGAAGAATAAGTTAGGCAGGACAAAATAGCACATTTTGAGAAGTCATTGAAAAGTCAAAAGAGTGTTTTACAATATAAATACATGTTCAGAGAATGCTATTTGTATGAGCTATAGTGTTTGTGAAAAAAAATGCGAAGAGTTTGAAACCATGTTTAGATAGAGAATTTGTGAAAGAGAAGTGCTTTTGTGAGAGAAGTGCTTTGTCCTGATAAGAGTTATTTATTTCACTAATTAAGCTTATCAAGCTGGACTGTCGGAAGACGCATAGATGATATGGGGAAAGATGTTCTGAAAAGCTTAGAAGAGAGCGTATCAGAGTTTTCTCCGTCGCTTTAGATGATTCAAGTGACATACTAGACACGTGCTAATTAGTTATTTTTATTAGGAAAATTGACAAATTCTTTAACATGACAGAGAACAGATTAGCGTTACAATCATTCAAAGGTATTACAATAGGCGAAGACATTTTAAAAGCGCTTGAGCTCGCTCTTAAAGATTTTGGATTAAATTTGTACAGGCTTCGTGGAGTGACAACAGACTGAGTACCATATATGACTAATCAAAATACATGCCTGGATTTCGAATTAGGTCATCTTGATGTTTCATTTCTAGATTGTATTATTTACCAAGAAAATCTGCGAGCCAAAGAGTTTAAAGATGCTGACATCATGCCAGTCGTGGTATCGCGAGTGAACTTTATATAAGCAGGGGAGCACAATCATTGTCAGTTCCAAGAATTTATTCATGACTTCGATTCATAGTTTGACAATCTGCTTTACTATTGTGTGTAACGTACGCTGGTTAAGTCGAGGGAAAATGCTGAAAAGATGTTTTGACTTATGTGCTGGAACCGAACTTTTCATGGACATAAGGGTAGTCCGGTCAAAAGAATTATCGGACCCTAAGTGGATCTGCCAGTTAAAGTTTTTGGTTGAAATGACTCAGTATTTTAATGATCATAAACTTACAAACACAATGGCAACTTGTGCACATACTTTATGGTCATATCAAAGTTTTCCAGAAAAAAAAACTGAAAATGTGGGTAAGTAACCTGCGAGAAAGAAAAAAATAGTTTTTAAAAAAAACAAGAGGCCATTAATGATATTTACTTCCAATTCGTTGAGCGTTTCAATGATTTTGTTGCACAACAAACAGGAGTAGAATGTTTCTCAACACCATTTGATTTGGACGTAAATGCTGCTCTGACAGAGATACAAGTTAAAGTTATTGACATGCAACAACAACAAAATATGAAATCAAAGTAGAGGGACTCAAAGATACTGGAGTTATATACATCGTATTTCCCATGTGAACAATATCCAATGATCCCATCAAATTCTGAAAACGTTACCTCATTATTTGTTAGACTTATGTTTATTGTGTGCTGTCATCGTAATGGTTCATCGTATATCCCTAGACCGACCGTACGCTAATCTTACGGTCTGTTGTTTGATGTGCGACGGGGATAATCTGACGACTAACTGTGTGTCTATATGTTAGGAATTGGAGTCAACAACGACGGCCTAACATCATCAAGCGATGATTTTTTAAAAATATGATGATCAACATTTTCAAGAGGACGTGAACTTCCGGTATATGGTGGATAGGCGGCGGGAACAATTGAAGGCTATTCATGAAAAGTGTTCCTTGTTGCAGTTTCCTCATAGTCCAAGTCCGGCTTGTTGCAGGAGCTACTGAATTAAGTGCTCTGTGCACACCGTGAGCTGTGTGTCTCATCCGCTTTGATCATGTTTCGATATTCCAATTGTTTACATGAATAATGATATCGTATGACAGGGAATAGTTGGCTGTGTTCACTTTCTGGCGGGGTTCAACTTATGTCTTTTGGCGTGTGCTGAGACTGCTACGATGGGGACTATAGTTACCTTTCCTTGTTTGGGAGATGAGATATTAATTCGGATGATTACGCTGGCACGGGCGGTTGAGCAACTATGGATTTTAATTCGTTTGCAGTGATACCGGGGCCTTCCATAACCAAATAACCAAAAGTAACTTATGTTTGTGAAAAAATTTTTTTCAAACTTAATTGGAATATATCAAAAGCAAGAAATTGATTAACTGACACAAATTGAGAGAACATAATTCGTATAGCTGTTAATCAAATACCACAAAACACGGACGACCATGTTCGTGAAGTTCAGCAGGGCTGTTTGATTTATTTCAAAGTAGTATTTTAGTTATAATCATGAAAACGTTGTTACATGTAAAAATGAAGAGGTCGGGGGGAAACTACATACCACTGATTCTTGAAATTGATATTTGATTGAAGTGGTTCAAAATTGGGAAACTGAACACAGATATGAATATTCTAAAATAATTAGCTTTTATTTTGTTTAAATTTCAGTCCAAAAACGTTAAATAAAAATAAATATTTCAAAATGTGACAAATGTACCCCTTTCTGTTGTGAAATAACCATAATTTAACCACGCTTATTCTAAAAATTTAACTTATAGCGTTTCTTATGATCATTGTTAAAGTTCTATAGCAGAATTACACTCAGGTTATGTTTCAAAACATAGTAATTTTACCAAGAGTACTAAAATATCATCAACAAACACCTGTGTTATGCACAACCTTCTCAGTAAACTGGTAAGCTTTCTATTTATAATTTATTGTTGAGTTTTCTCCCCCTTTTCTCTTTTTAGTCTCCTCTCTCTCTCTCTCTCTCTCTCTCTCTCTCTCTCTCTCTCTCTCTCTTTCATTCTGCTCTATTTTCCATCTTCCCCTTTCCATTACTAATACGATTATTACATAACAAATGCTAGTGAACAAAATTATGTAGTTTATTTAATGCCTTTATTAGATGATTGTATATGGCCCTCGGCGTCTTAAGAGTTTTCATAAATAGTTTTCAGATCTGGCCCTGGTTTACCTTTCAGAGTCGAGGGGAGATATACTTTGTGATCTTTTGATCTTCTTGTGGGTTCTTCTGCTGTTGTTTCTTAGTGTTTCTAATATTTCATCAAATCCAATATTTTTTCGTGGACGGTTCTTGGGCCTGGTGTTCTCGCTATGTTTATAGAAGGATCATTGTATTGCGTTTTTTTTTTATCTTTCTGTCTCATCACGCGGCCAAATTATTTTATCTGTTGTTTTTTTATGCATTAAATAAAATTATTCATATCGTTTTTTGATTAAGTTCATATCTTATCTCAGGGTATTTCCTGTTATGCATCTAAAGCATTTAATTTCGACAGTTGTTATTGCATGCATACATATATAAAGCGTTTGTAGTACCGTGGTTAAATAATACAATTTATAAAAATAACCTGCAGCACCACATCATCATCATCATCATCATCATCATCATCATCATCATCATCATCATCATCATCATCATGTGCCATACCGGTTGGCGTGGGCGATCATGTCCTTCCACAATCTTCTATCTACAGTCCATCGTATCAGTTCTGTTGTTGACTGTTTTCCATGCCATGACACCAAGCTGTCCAGTATTTTCTCTCTTTGTCGTCCGCGATCTCTCTTTCCTTTTATTTTGCCAGTTGTAACCAAGTATTCCAACTTTCCTCTTCTCATGTTGTGAGCAGCATCACAAATAACATGCAAAAAGTAAAATCGCAACATGTAACGTTGTAAGTAACATACAATGTTTAAAGTAACTTGCAACCTTAGAGAGAGGTAACCTGTAACAATAACCTGATATGTGGTAATAGCCTGTAACAATAACCTGACATGTGGTAATAGCCTGTAACGTTAACCTGACATGTGGTAATAGCCTGTAACAATAACCTGACATGTGGTAATAGCCTGTAACATTAACCTGACATGTAGTAATAGCCTATAACATAAAGGTAGTGTGTAGCCTCAAAAACAACAGGCAATATCGATCAACTACATCTCATGTAACGTATCAAAAATAATGTAGCAGAAGTAACTGTAGCGATAAAAGGAACATGTAGCAGATAGAGCCCATGTAACATCAACAAATTATTGCAGTATCCCAAGTAACCAAGAAGAACACAAGTTTATGTAATATCATATTAATAATAATAATAACATTAAATGCCCCTGTAACGTTACATGTAACCTGTAACAAAATAAGTAACCTGAAACATCACACGCAATCTGTAACATACGTGACATGTAAAAAATAAAGTCCCTGCAATATGTCCAGTAATATATAACTTGCAAATAACACATAACATCAATTGTAACATCACAAATAACATATAACATCATTGTAACATCATAAATAACATATACAATCAAATATAACAACACAAATAACATATAGCATCAATTGTAACATTATAAATAACATATAACACAAATTATAACATCATAAATAACATATCTCACAAATTATAACATCACAAATAACATACTGCATCAATTGTAATATCATAAATAACATATAACACAAATTATAACAACACAAATAACATATAGCATCAATTG